>JACXSJ010001580.1:0-82667 GCA_014851325.1 Pentalonia nigronervosa
TGGCTCTAAACTACCTCCCTGCCAATTTTCAGCTAAATCGGTTCAGCCGTTCTTGAGTTATAAGTGAAGTAACTAACACGACTTTCTTTTATATATATAGATATATATATATATATATAGATACAATTTTCCGGTCACAGTATTTGTTATTGAACTTTCCGAAACGGCTTGACCAATTTTCATAAATTTTTTTTTGTGTATATTGAGTAGGTCTGAGAATAGGTCATAGCCAAAAGGATTTTGAGATTCACGATAGAAATCAAAAATTATTTTTTGTTTATTAATGGTTTCCATTGGTTACAACTTACAGATTATAATAGTAATAGTAGAAACAAATTATAGAAATTAGTTTGTTTTTGTATATAAAAGCAGAGGTGCAAATAAATGCATGCATAAATTTGTCGCGATTACGGACTCGTAATAATAAATTATATGTCAAATTATATCATATGAGAGTTGAGTATATAAATTGTCATATTTTTTATGGACAAAGTAAAATTACCATTGATTAAATTTAATACATCACGTCCATGGACCACTTCATTTTTAGATTTAAAAACTGTTGATGACGTTATCCACCCTACATTTCAAAAAGCTTGCAAAGCGCTTGGTCTGTTACAAGATGAAAGTCATTGGAATTCAACTTCGAAGAAGCTGCTTTATTTCAATGCGTGTCGAACCTAAGAGAACTTTTTGTTATTATAATAGCATTTTGCCACATTACTAATTTAACAGAACTGTGGGAAAATCACAAAGATAATATGTCATTAGATATTTTGCAGCAAGAAAGGCATCGTTCTGGAAATCGCGAATTAGCTGTTACTCCAAATATTTTGAATAAAACTTTAATATTAATAGAAAATCTTCTAAAAATATCTGGAAAGAAGCTGTCTGATTTTAACATTGAATCACTGTTACGAACTGATAATAATGATAATAATTTTCTTAGAGATAGGACTTATATTGCAGAAACTTCTTATGATTATGATATACTTTCAAATTATTTGTTTAAATGTGTACAATTCCTAATGGTCATGTTATTTTTATACTTAACTGACATAGGTGTATTTGTTCCTATCTGTATAATAAAATTACTTATAAATAAAGGAATGTTTTTTAAATAATTGTTTTTTAGAAATATTAAAAAACTTAAAATTTAACAAAAAATGCCAATATGATGAATGGTTATATAAAATATTTTATTTCTGCTTCAATTACATAAAGCTATTTTCAGATATTAATAATATACAGGTGTTGTGTATATACAGTTTCTCCATTAAACCATTTCATATATTTTATTCGAATATCCGATGTACTATGTTATTATGGGCTACAACTACTGGAAGCCACACCACCGATATTATTTTATACTATATAATATTATATTATATTAAATGTAGGAATGCGCTTAAAGGTTATTTCGAATGACTAGGCTAAATAACTAACTACCTATTGTAATTTTAAATGTCCTTTATATATGAATAATAATTAGCTAGGAGAGATCCACTTTGCAATTCCCAGAAATACAATATATTATTAGGTACTAAATGAATACCAACCCAACATTAATAACCGGACGAGGATTGCCATATCAATTCTTAGAATCGTGCCGAAAGTACTGCAACTGCAAGAAGCGACGACAACAACTAGAAGGCCGTTGGCCAAGCAGAATGAGAAGACCATATAAAAAGGAGCCCAAAGGACTCAAAGGACAGAGTATGGAGATGTACCATAGCCGCTGATTCCAAAACACCTACACGGCAATCGCATCTATATACATAAATACACACACACACACACATACATTTTTATTTGTATAATTATACGTATTTTTATTAATGTTAATAAATAGACATTTAGTTACTATTTAGATACATTTATTCACAAAACTACCATCATAAGGATCTCTGGTAGATACCACGTAACAAAATTGGCGCAGTTTATAAAAGATTTTTCAAAGGAGTTAACCGTCAAAGGCACACGTTCGACCTATAGTATTCCTCGCCGTCAACTCTAGAAAACCGAACAAACAAAAATAAGTTGCAGCACTACCACGATCAACATTTCAACAACGATGAACTCCGTATTAATGTAAGTGAATAATTAATTAAATTTGTCACATAAACGTACGTCACATAATTAAATTTTTTTTTTTTTAAAAATAAGAAAACGAAAAACGTAATTGAGTATATAGGTCGTATTTAAAAGTAACGTTGATATTATTAAATTTATTGAGATTATTATTATTAAAGGCATATTGAAGTTATTATTAAGATTATTATCAAAAACATATTATATTGAAGTTATTATTAAACTATTATTGTGAATTATTTGAGGACATATTACATTATTATTTGAGAATTAAAAGCGTGTCTAATGAACATTAAAACGTATGTACAGCGAGAACACATACATCTTCTTTAGACGTAGCTAATCTATTGTATAAATCCGGAAGTGCAGTTGAAGTGACTACGTAGAGGCCCATAGCCCTAACCCATTGAAAGTCCCAGTATAAGTGAGAGCGCTGTTGGGAAACTACGTTAGTTAGGTTATACGTAGTAAAAATACGCCAAATTTTGTACATGAAATATAAAGTTTTGATAAAAAACCACGATCTAAAACAATGGCAGTTGTAACCATACGATTAGAGGATGATTTTAAATTGATACCTCTGTGCATGAAGGAAAATGTTATTAATATCCGTTCATAAATGCATGCGACATGGCAGTAAACCTGAACGAAGAGAAAAATGCACCTGCATTAGTTAAATATATAACAACTAGATTAACTGGTATAGCGTTAGAAATGATAAAATATAAAAATGTTACTAAATGGACATACATAACATCTCATTTAACAGATGCGTTTGACGATTTGCAACCGCATCAGCTTTACAAATACAGTTGAATTCAATAAAAACGTGTAACGGTGAAGACGTAAATAACTATTGTCATAAAATAGAAAAATGATATTACAAATTACGTACCGTTAATACAATTAATAAATTAGATAGTGAGGCAAAAATAAACATTAAAAAAGCAAACGTTAGCAATATTTATAAAAGGACTTATAAATCCAATCAAAATAATAATAAAAACGAAACGTGGAACCCCAAAACTCTAGAATTAGCTAAACAATCGGCAAAAGCTGAGGAAGTAAAATACAATGCAGAAAGAGAAAACTCTAGGTATATGTATAATTTAAATAATAAGATTCATAATAATTTTTCACGAAATAATAATAATAATTTTCAGTGAACAAATAACAAGGCTAATAAAGTAACTACTTTTTCAAATTTAACTCTAATATCAAACAACAAATTATTCAATGCATATTATTCAATTATAAAATGTATATGAACATATTATAACTATTATAATACGTTTTAAACTAAAATACAAAATATACAAGTACTGTGCATATATGTTACATTAAAGTTATAATTTACTCATTTTTAGGTCACTATCGTTAGTAATGAGTAATCAATGTAATTCGAGTTAAAAATGTATTATTAATATACTTAATGTCAAATGCACAAAAATATAAGTGATCTTCAAATAAGATTTAATGCGTATATTTTGTCAGATTATATGTGGTACTTTTGTAAAATAAAATTATTATAATTTGTAGTAGAATAATTAGAAATAAAAACGATGATTTCAAAAGCAAAACAATATTACAATGTGTTACTATATAAAATAATATCTTATAAATATGATTAATAAATAAACAAAAAATATTATAAAAAACTGCTCAACTATTTCTAAATTATAAAAATAATATTATGATTCGTAAAATAAATTTATTGATTAAAAATCGAGTTGATTTACTTCAATTATAAGTACATATAATATCCGGTGACAAAAGTAGATTTACATTCACTAAATGGTACATAAGAAACAATAGTCCAAGAATATAGATTTTTTTTAAATTTTTAATAAGAAACAAACAATTTGTAAATTCTTTTTATTATTATATGTAGTTAGAATGGTAAAAAAAAATGAATATAAATTGGCTAATAAGTAGAAACCACTCAGCGGTAGCAATTTTTGGTCTTTATATTGAATGAAAATTATGTGTACATAGCAACCTGTAGTTTAATAAATTTAGTATTTTAATTTTAAAGACGTACTTAGAAAATTGAATTAACTAACTGATTGCGTATCTATACCGAAGAAATGGAATCATGTTCTCCAAAGAAAAAAGAATATAAATCGTATTATCCAGAGACAGAAAACAATAAATCGTTTTGCCCAAATAAAGAAGAAATTAAATCGAGTTGCCCACAGGCAGAAGAGAATAAATCATTTTGTCCAAAAAAAGTAGAAAATAAATCGTATTGCCCAAACACAGAAGAAAATAAATTGTTTTGCTCAAAGAAAAAAGAGAATAAAACGTGTTGCTTAAGGACAGAAGAGAATAAATTGTTTTGCTCAAAGACAGAGGAGAATAAATCGTCTTGTCCAAAAAAAGAAGAGAATAAATTGAGTTGCCCAAAAAAATCCTTATCGTCATCATGCCAGGTAAAATAAATTCATCAATGATATTGACTAAAGCTATATAGCTGTCCAAAATTCATCTTATATACAAGTACGTACGAATACGTAAATCATTATAAATAATAAATAATGTCATTATATAGCTTTTCAGCTTCTGATTTGTATAATGGTGTGCTCTAAAATTAAATAAGTTATTTTAAATCTTGATTTTTAGAAAAAATACAATTCTTAAAGCTTAACAATATTAATACTATACATTAAAATTAAAATTTAATTTTTATCTTATGTAGATGAAATGCAACATACAACGAGTGTCTCCGATTTTGGAACTCGGAGCAGGCGCACACTGGAATCCGTTGACGCAGAGCTTGTATTTTGTGGACGTACACAGAAAGAAACTAAACAAATACCATCCAGAAACCAGCTTTTACAACACCGCTACGATAGGTAAGTAATTTATGCACAACTTTAAATTGAGTAAAAGTATTAAACAATTTTTGTTTATCTTCCACAGATTACAGCGATCCTTTGTCTTTTATAATCCCAGTCGACAATCAACCTAATATTTTCTTGATTGGCCTAGGCCCTGCCATAGGTGAAATATTTTGGGATGGATGTTCAAATAGAGCCGAGTATAGGTACTTGAAAACGATTGACAATACTCCAGGCAACCGATTAAACGTCGCAAAAGCTGACGCCTCCGGTCGTCTGTGGGTAGGTGAGTACTAAAATCGGAAGGTTGATATGAACCAGTCCTGCCGTAGGACATTTATGTTTAAAACCTGTTAATTTTTCCAAGGATCTATGGGACCAGAAATGAAAGACAACCCAGGTCATTACCATAAGTGTCAAGGTTCGCTGTTCTCGGTAGAATGCGATGGCACCGTCAACAAAAGATTGTCAAACATTAGTATCTCCGGCGGTATGGCGTGGAGTTCGGACAACAAACTGTTCTACTACATTGACACTTACAAATACGCGGTCGAGGTATATGATTTTGATCTTTCCACGGGAACTATCTGTAAGTGTTCCCTAAGATTGTGTTACTACATTTTATTTATCTAAGAACAAAATATAATTAATCGTACGTTTCTTTGTTATACAGGCAACGGTAAAGTGATTTTTGATTTTAAATGCAAAAATATAAATGGTGATCCAAATGGAATGACTATCGATACAGATGGTAACTTGTGGATAGTGTGTTTTAACAATGATCATGTGAGATTTCAAAAGATAGTTATTAATTTTAAGTATTAATTTCAAAACATGTTTGCTTAATTATTTTGTTATAGATTTTAAAAGTTGATCCTAACACAAGTACTCTGTTGAAAACTATTGAACTTCCTGCCTTTCAAATCACATCCGCAGCTTTTGGTGGTCCAAATTTAGATCAGCTGTATGTGACCACAGCAAGTTACCGTACAACCGATAAGGAAAGAGTGATACTACCGTATTCCGGAACCTTGTTTCAAGTAGTCGACATATGCTCAATCGGTTTTAACGGCGTACCTGTCAAAATTAACTTGTGTTCATTAAATTAACTGTACACAATAAAATAAAAAACCTTTTAGCTATAACAAATCTATAGTTATTTAATTATGAATTTAATTTTTTTATTATTCGTTGTAAGTTGTATTTAAAGTTATAAATATATAATTTTCATTTTTTAATCATATCATCTCGTACTAAAAATTGAGTTTGTGAATTTTATTTTTCATTAAATTTAATTCATAAATATTTAAATAATTTATTGGTTCATTTAAAGGTTTTATCATTGATTATAAATACTACAATATATAATTTTGTATTACGATAAGTTACCAAAATGTCTTTAAGTGATAGTATAAACTTAGATACGTATAATTAAATTAATTTTTTTATTTTACTTTTTCTATAACAATATAATATAAATATGTCGGTGTATTGAAATTTCGTCCCTAAATAATATTTTGTCCGAGTTGCATCCGTGGTTTTGTCATGATATATCCAAGTTGCGACTACGGGTTTTTCAACGACTGAGAATAAATTCGTAGATAATCTCGATTATCAATATCTTTTTTATAAATATCACCTTACAATTTTTTGTTGGAAATTAATTTTGTTTGTGTTAGCATTAGTCACAATTCGACATTCCAATTCAAATCATCATAATTTTATATATATTTATTTAACTTTGCATTAGAAAATATTAAAATAATTAAAATGTTCAGTGAAAAAATAAACTATTATATTGCATTTATGGATACAAATTGTCTTCCAAATTTTTTTAAATGTAAATATTCAGAGATGATCCTGTTCAAAAGGTTTATGCAAGTGTTTTTTTTTTTTAATGAACGAAAATTACAACAAATTTAAAATTTTTAAGTGAGTATAAAACTTTATATATTGATGGCGCATTTAAAAGTTGCATTAAACTTTTCTATCAATTATTTATTATTCATAGTGCTAAAAATACTACTTATACTCCTTTAGTATTTTTTTTATTAACAAGCAAGACTATATTAATATATAAAGTTGCGTTTTTATAATTTATTAGAAAAAATGAACGATTTGAATTTAAATTTTTCACCCCAAATATAATTTATGCAGACCTCAAACAAGCTATACACTCAGCAGTTTCAGATATTTTTCCTAATATTATGCGCAAAAGCTGTAAATTTCATCTAGGACAATCAATCTGAAGAAAAATTCAGTCTTGGATTGTCTACAGTTTTTAAAAATAAATCTGAAATTGGAAAATTTTTGAAATTATTCTTTGGTCTTTAGTCTTTAGTCTTTATTTTTAAAACCTGATGAGGTTAATAACTATTTTTATGAAGACCTAATGGCTATAAAACCTAACCTAACTAATGAAAGAGTTGATAATTTTTTTAATTATTTTGAAATGTAAAATATGAGTATATACTTATACTTAAATAAATAGATAAGATGAATATTCCTAGTATAAGCATACTTTAGTGTACAAAGATCAAACATATTTAAAATATATTATACAATATAAAATAATATTAATTAACCAACATCCCGTTACATTTATATATAATTAAAAAAAAACTATTAAGATTACACTAATAACCGTCGATGTGTAAATCATTCTCATATTTGAGCATACAGAATCTCAATAAAGAAAGGTTATGTAACACCTGCCGGATGTGACGAAACAATACACAGATTACAAAGGCCAACTTTTATAATACAATACAACTTCTAAATTATAAAATAATATTAAGTCAAACGTCACATTTGCCATAATATGAATAATGTATAATATATACACCGTACAAATATCATCCCCATCCAACACGCATATGAAACGAAGTTTACATTTACTCCGACAATGCAAACAACGTCACCAGAACACAACATAAGGGATGTACAACAATAATACCACATGACGATAAGATTTAGCAAAATATTACAGACATCCCCTTAACACAAACCAAGCTAAATCACTGCAATATTCATAGTAAACATTTACAGGTTGCGTGACACACACGCGCACAAACACAATCAACTCTCACGTAATGTAACTGAGCCAGGTGGGAACAGCGCCCATCATGCTTATATAAGACACCGCACACAATACGACCGGTGCTGTCTCACCATAAACCATACGGGACACAACGCAGTGGCGTCAATTGAGGTATGGCAAGGTGAACATTTGCCCCTGTCTGATTTTAAAAAATCAGTCCATTTGTTGGGCCGGTTGTTGGTGAAATAACACAATTTTAATTTTTATAATTTTGAGGAAATACAATATTGTGTAAGCTCTAGAGCAGTTTTGAGACAATAATAATTAATATTTATAATTATTTACCTCAAATATATTATATACGGGGATACCATAATTTAAAAATTCTAAATACAAAATTATCAGTGATTTATCACTCTTAAATTTATCTATGATTTCAAAAAAATTTCTATAACAGAAGGTACTTATTTAAAATTTTTAATTAAGATTTTTCAATAAAGTTCATCAGTCGTGCTTCACGTTGTAATTTACAAAATTCGACACCTTTAGAAAAATATATAATTACGTCATTGAAGTAATGACCATAATTATTTAGCTTCTCCACGTCTTTTTTGCTACCTACCTATTAAATAAGGCTATTTTTCCTTCATACTCGTATAAAGTTATGTAAAATAGGAAGTGTATCGAGATAAAAATATAAGTGGAGAGCTTGAGAGTGATGCGTTCTATTTTTTTTTTTTTTTTTTTTGGTTCAGTTATATGGGCTGGTCAAAACTTTTGCCCTCTTCTATTAAAAATTGAAATGACGCCACTGACACAACGCCCAGACAGGTCTTTCCACAATCGACACGGTCCACAACGTCCATATCTCTCTCAATCAAAATTGTACTATTACTTCTTTCGAAACTAACTTATTTTATTTTTCTCGGTATTAATTTAATTATTACATTGATCTTAACACTAGGTACGAACTTATATTGGTATATTCGTCTTATTTTAAATAATTAAAAAAGCACATATGTTATTCTTTCATACTGTCTAAACTTTTTTCAAAAAAGAATATATATCCTTATACTATCCATACCGGTCATATGATGTCTTTCAGTAAATTAAATTTAAGCTTTTCAAACGTAAATACAATAAAAAATACTATACATAATTAATTCTTGTTTCCGTTAAACCTTATACTTGCATCTTTGGCAATCAAAGCTCACGTGAGGGTCCTAATGCGTGCTTACGCCGGACCTCTCAAGATAACTAAAGATTGAGTCTATATTATATCTAAATTCAGGCTATATAAAATATGCAATAAGACAAGCTAGTTAGGCTCAGAACGATTAAGATACATATTTATCATACGAATTTATAAAACAATAACTTCGTATTCGAGGAATTTGTGCAAAGACACACTTACTTATATTTTAGAGATATTATAAACAGTAACTCCGGGGTATTCATCAAATCCAGGTTAATTATTACGAACATACAAATATATAGGTATTGTTGAGTAATTACAAATAGTGCTCTAACATACGTCTATATATATATATAGTCCACGGCTGAGTAAGGTAAATGGATATATAACTTTACACCAATAAGTAATTTTATATATTATACTCAACCAATATTATTTTGTAGTAGCATAAGATTATACTACCATACGCGTAATAAATATAAATTTCCTACGCTGTTAACAGTTACAGCGTAGACGCCGATATCACTATTTATGCACTGTATAATTGTTATATTTCAATGAGTCGTTCTTCTTTTGGGTGTGCGACATGTACGCTGCAATAACAGGACGACAAGTACGACAAATAATTAATATTACAAACAGATAGACTTAACCAAATAAGACAATGAGAATATAATAATAAGAGTAATAATTAGAGAATTTTGAAAAGTATGCAAATTAATAATAATAGTATAGATTACAGTAGTAACTAATATATTTTACAACTTAACAAGTACAGTGAAGTGATAAAATAGGTAGCAAATGTATAACCGAGCGATTATTTATAACTAGCGATAACATTCGGCATGAACACTGTGATCAATATATTATTTTGAACTTAATCTAACTAACTAATATTGTTGATAATGAAATTCCAACTATTTTTCATATACAACTATTCAATTAATAAAGCCTTAATTATTTAACGTATAATTGGTCAACATCGTGTTTTGTCTCATAACATAAATTATGTTTAGTAGAAATTACAAGTTCTACAGTTTTTCTTTTTGAATTTTGTACAGCAAAACAAAACAACAACATTTAAAATCTGTTTTATTTTTTTTATATAATTATGTTTTTTTATTCCTGTTTTCACAATTGTGAGTATTTCTTAAGTATTTTAAAAAGTACTGGGAATTATTTAATATTGTGGTCCCGGAATATATTATATTATAGTATAGTATTATTATATTTTACTAAGTCATATTTAAATCTATTGAACCAAAACCTCCAATAAATTGCCAACTTTCTCTTCTTTCTTTAAAACTCAGAATTACATAATATTATCTAGTATAAGATACTATAGGTACATTTATCATTATTATTTATTATGTATTAAAAATTTTAAAAATATTACAAATGTGTATAATTTCCAATGGACATATTATCTTAGTGGAGTTCGGACAACAAACTGTTCTACTACATTGACACTTACAAATACGCGGTCGAGGTATATGATTTTGATCTTTCCACGGGAACTATCTGTAAGTGTTCCCTAAGATTGTGTTACTACATTTTATTTATCTAAGAACAAAATATAATTAATCGTACGTTTCTTTGTTATACAGGCAACGGTAAAGTGATTTTTGATTTTAAATGCAAAAATATAAATGGTGATCCAAATGGAATGACTATCGATACAGATGGTAACTTGTGGATAGTGTGTTTTAACAATGATCATGTGAGATTTCAAAAGATAGTTATTAATTTTAAGTATTAATTTCAAAACATGTTTGCTTAATTATTTTGTTATAGATTTTAAAAGTTGATCCTAACACAAGTACTCTGTTGAAAACCATTGAACTTCCTGCCTTTCAAATCACATCCGCAGCTTTTGGTGGTCCAAATTTAGATCAGCTGTATGTGACCACAACAAGTTACCGTACAACCGATAAGGAAAGGGTGATACTACCGTATTCCGGAACCCTGTTTCAAGTAGTCGACATATGCTCAATCGGTTTTAACGGCGTACCTGTCAAAATTAACTTATGCTTATTAAATTAACTGTACATAATAAAATAATAAACAACCATCACTATAAAATAAAATTTAACGGTTTTTGTGAGAAAGGGTATAAGTCAAATTATATGATTTTTCAGGAGACAATAAAAACTTAATAACCTATACTGCGAAGTAAATATCTTTACAATAACTATTTTTATAATTTTAATGTGCACTTTTTCATACATAAAATTATGATAATGATTATAAATTATTAAACAGATATTTATAGATGACTTATGTCCAGTTGTACAAGATGTTTTAAAATGTATTGACTTATGTCTTTTATCACATTTGACTTAATACTTTTATTGGAAATAAATTTCAATACTATTTGTGGGAAAGAACATAAGTGACAAAAAATAAATTTTTTTCTAATATTATAAGCTGCAATTTTAAAATAATTGAATAAAAACTAATAGAAATTCTTTTCTTAGGAAAATTATGTTGAGTTTATTAATTAAATAAAGATAACAAAAAAAATATATAAAATATTAACATTAAGATAGAAGTAAAAACATATTATTTATAATAATCTTTAACATTTCTTAACGTATTAAAAAATAAAACTTATAAAACTTAGTGAGATCCTTACTTTAAAAATAGCATTAAATAAAAATTAAAACATAATATTCATTATAATGAATTATGTAACATTATTATTACATGATATGTATTTATAACTATTTAGTATTTCAAGAGTATTAAAAAATAAAACCTTAGAGATTTATTGGGATTTTTACTTTAGGTACATAATCATAATATAATAATAATATTTTATAGAAAATTGAAATAAAAATAATTAATAAATAATGATAAACATATTAAGTAATTAATATCTCGCTCATCGTATTCATTCGACACAATAAGATCATTTAAATTTTCCTTGGTTTTTAATTGTATATAAAAATTATGAAATAATTCAGAAATAAATTTTAATAATAATAGTAAATCCTTTTTTTCAATTGTTACAGGTTAATCATTATTATAAGCTTTAGCTATGGTTGCTAATGAGTTATAAATAGCATGTCTACAAGATAAATTTAAACATTCTAATACTACATCTTTTTTCAATGAAGTTTTGTAATATACCAAATCTTTATCACGCTTTTTATCTTATTATACCTGAACCACTTGGCATCTCTGAACAAAACCAACTGTCCAGCAACATTTTTTTTTTTTTAATTGGTATTTGAATTTTAATAAGCTATTGATACCTAGAAAATAAGTTTGATCTGTTTCAATAACACTAAATTTATGTTTTCCAACATAATGAATCAATTGTGCACAATCATAAAGATGGTTTATAGGAATAGAGAAACGTTTTTTAGCTTTTTCTATACGTGCATGATCAAAGTCGCACTCCATTCGCGTGTGCCCTGGTACCACGAAATTGTGATCTATAATTTGTATTTTGTCTTGCTGTTCCAAAAAAAGTCAAGCACTTTGCCATTAATATAGTATTTTTATTTTGACCAGGAAGCTGTCAATGTATATTACAATATGGTATATATTTGGAGATTTGATAAGTAATGAAATACACAAGATCCAATATCGTTACCATCTCTTTTAGTAATAGTTTCATTCTAAATATAACAATATGCATGAGGCGTTAAATTATTATGTACTGTTAGATTAAATGTCCATAACTATCTTTTGTAGAAGGCCACAGATGATTCCAAGTTAGATGTTGGAAGGCATTGCTGAAGATCAAATGCTATTACACATTTATCATCAGTTACTAAGCTTGAGTCTTCTTTTTGATTCATATGCATTTTCTGCTTCTTCATGGTGCTTACTTCTTTTAATAATCAATTCAGTCTTTTGTTCATTTGTGCGTCTATTGTTGACAATTTGTATATTTAAGCTGTCACATTGGAAACAAATGTCATTTTTTGAATTTTTTATTTTCAAACCAGATTTTTTAAAATGTTTTTCGTACAACCAACATTTAACAGACTCATTTGTAGTTTTCTTTTAATCATCATATGTCAATTGCAGAGTAAAATAATGATTATGTATATAATTATATAGATTTCAGAAAAATTTAAGTGCCGCCAAATTGAGAAAATTTCCCTAACTTTACTTAACCTAACATTTTCAATTTTATGGAAATTTTGAAGCAGATAAAGGCTAACATATATATAAAGCTCTGCAGCACAAATATTAGGAAAAAAACTAAAAACCAGCAAAACATTTGTAGTGTTATATAGAAATTTATTGATCAATTTAAACAAGAAAAAATTACCAGGGCGAAATACTTAAAAAAAAGTTTTTCTTAAGTTCAAACCAGATGTTTTTTTAATTTTTTACTTTTTTTAAGTCACTATTTTTAAAACTCGGAACTATTTTTTTAAGTCAAAACTATTTTTTAAAAGTCAACCAATTTTTTTTATTTTAAATGCAAAAAAAATTTTAACCATGCTTACAAAGAATTTCCTCTCACTATAGTCAGTCTTCAGCCTGTAAAAGGGAAGGAAAATGTTGTTGATTGGGAGCTGATATATCCATAAAACTGGCATCGGGTTGGAGCTGAAACGGTCACCTTCAAGTGAAATAAGGGTGGCGAGGCGGATAAACGGGAGTCGATACGAATACTTCCAGCTATATTAGCCACGACCACCAGACCCATATTACACGCTCCTAGTATTATACTAAACATATAAAATATAAGAGTAAGGATAACTCTTGTCCATTATTAAGATAACATAAATATTACTTATAATAAAGACGAAAAACAAACTAAATAAATGCTTTATATAACCATACTTATGAACCTAAATTAAATAAATATATGTAGGTAGTAGATTATAAATATTACTAAATATATTTTTGTATTGCACTAAGCTACAGGAGAGCGCTTTGATGGGATGCACGATAGGGTGATGGGCCGGTCATCTCAATTAATATTCTTACCTTCAAATTTGATAACTGATAAATTCATTATTATATTATAAATAACAAAGTAAAATGGATTATTCTGAATACAGAATTTGCTTAAGTTAATTAGGAAAACATGTGAGTATGACGACCTCCTAAAACAAATTATTAAATATAAACATAGGTATGTTATGTTATGTTATATATTTTATAATACCCATTTTAGATTCTGATCAAAATAATTTTACAATGATGATATTTTGTGTTTTCTTTTATGTCTGTGTACACGATAATATTAATTGAAATAATGCTTTCATTTTCTTCATTAGTATCTTTTCTGGTAAGAAAGTGAATCTAGTTAGTACTCTGGGGGTCAAAAGTAAAAAATTCCTAATAGTTTTCAAACGCGTCGGGAAAAATAAAAAAAAAAATTAAGGACTCACGAGAATTATTGCACAAAACCAATTTTTAACAAAATCAATTTTGTTTTTTATTGTAACTCAAAAAATATTTACCGAAGATATATGAAAATTTCAACAAATATTTATATTAGCATTTTATATATACGATAAAATGTCAATATATTTGGACTTTGAATTATTTATAGGCGTAAAGCATTATGACTATACATATTAGTTTTTTTTATTATTGTAAATAAAAAATTGTTTGCTCAGTCAAAAAACTTGAAAATTGTAAAAAATGCTTTTCATAAATTGTTGTTAATGGAAAAAAATTGAGCGTAAATTTGCAACAATTTTTTATGAACTTCTAAAGTTAGAATTTTATTAAAAATTTTCAAAATTACGAAAATATTCAGCATGTTTTGAACTAAAAAATTATTAAAACTATTATAACTAATAATTCATAAAAAATTTTCCTTTTTTATCAAAGATTTGAAAATTTAATACGAGATTAGGATGCCCCTTTCGAGATTTATCTAGTATTTCTTATCAACCTCATTAAAGTCATCTATAAAACTTAATTAGACACTATCCATTTACCATATAGCAAAATTAATCGTGATATGCAGCAATGCAATATAAATAATATTATATTATTATGTTATAGTATATTGTGACAGACTCATCTTGAGTTATGGAACTACAATATTGTAATATCATAATTTATAAATTTATTCTAATGAATAAAAGAGATTATATAATTCTGAGACAAAATATTAGAGTGACATCACTATTTGACTTATTTACTATATTATATATTATTATCATTAAAATGTAAAACTATATTTCATTCAATACTATATACGACACACAATATATACATAGATATAACTATTTAATTGTAATTTATTTTTAATAAAGTATTTGTCTATATTAATACGATCTTCCTACTTAATTCATTATTGTTTTCTCACAACCGATCAAATACAAAACGACTTGTAACATTATTGTTTTAACTCATAACTTATGAGTTGCAAACCCGGTACAATTGCACCACTCGTACTCGGCCGCAGTCTTTATGATCGACCTCAATCGAAAAGGTGGCCATCAACTCACAAGGAGATTGTAAATAACGAATAATAAATACCAAACACCAAATATTCGTTTCGTACAAGTAGTTACTCTGTTTTAACTAGATGACAAAATAAGGTTAAAGGAATAGCGAATATATTGTTTATGTACCTACACGAGTCTTTGAAACTAGGCTTAAGGACAAAATAAGGATACATGGACATGCATACTTCAAGTAACGATAATTATTACTTTTCCAAACCGAAAGATTGTCGATTAGCCGTTCTTATATTTTATGCATATAAAGTAGAAAAGTTTAAAATAACGGTTCAAGTAGGTACCTTGTTATATATTATAATAAGCTAGTATTGTTTATATTGGATACTTACCTCACGGAGTCACAAACGCCTTTGTGCGGTGTCATTGATGATGAAATACGGACGTGTATGGTTCGATCACTTCGGACGGCGGCGAAAGAGATGACAGCAAATGGAAATATTTAAATAAATATGTAATTATGTACTGTATATTAATATAATTTCCGAGTGGCGACGAATGAGGTGGTGCGTGGTGATGGCAGTGAGGGTTAAGAGGCGAGTGGTGACAACTGGTGCGTCCCTCGGCTTGTGCAAGCAGAGCTTTGCAGGCTCACCTGCACAATGGTTACATTGTTGCCAACCCAAGCTGCAATCCCGACGGTGGACGCCAGGAGTTCACGCAGCAGGATGTCCAACGAGCAAATGTTTAAGACGTCGATTATCCTATACAATTTGTTAAAATTGAAAAACTGCTTCGACCTAAGCAAAGTGAACTTGTTTATGAATTCAAACGTATTTTTATTTTAAAAATTAAGCCACTAGAATAACATTAATTGCTGTTAAGTTAATACATATAAGCTATTTTACTTTCATGAATTAATTTCTATTAATTTGATCTTGTTGTTGCTGTAATGTCCATATTATATAGGTACAAGCGCGTGCGTATTTTAAGTCAGATGCGGCCGATGGGGATTAATCGATAGTGAGTAGACTTCACAGTCCTGCACATGTCACATATTAATGATAATTATTTATTACTTTAAATTATTTCAAAATATAAAAAATGCATCATAGGCTTTTTTTTTTATTGCATTTAAGTTCAAATTTCGAAAAAATTCGTAAACATTACGAATATTTGCAAATTATGTTTTAGTTAAAAATCTATAAAATATATTTTCATACACACTTCACTCAGAATTGTTTTTCGTATGCATTGGCTAATGATTTATCATTGAAATTAAATTTAATACAACTATTAGGAGTTATATAAAAAAATAGTTATAGTTAAGTAATAGTTATAGTAACCCACTTGATACCTACTGTACAGCATAGTGGTTACTTACTCCCTTATTTGTATTTATTTAATAAAGCAAACATTTGTAAAAAAAAACATTATATAAAAGTTTTAAAATATTAGATATTTATAAAATAGCTTTGTGTAAATATGTTGTTTAGTACTTTCCTACTCTAACGATTTTCGTTTTTAATAAATATACCTAAATAGATTTATATATTGTTTGTAAGTATTTTGAAATTTATTTTAAATTCTGAGTAATAATTTATATGTTAAAAATATGTTAAAAAAAAGAATTTCTTCAAAAATCACAATACGTTTTAGTTATAATAATATATCACGGGCGTAGACGCAAAAATTACATATATTATATTGTTAGGCACAAGGACGGATTGGGATTTCGGACCAGCCTGTAGAAATTAATAATAATTGACCCACTTTCAGGCCCGTATATTTTGAAAAAATACTATACGGTGATATAATTAACGCAAAGCTCTCATTATTTCAGAAAACTAACGCTTTTGAAAATATTTTTTTTAGATACATAGTTGTAAGTCGTATCAAAATAGTATTTTTGAAAAATAATTGTACCTATTGCTATATACCTGGCAATACATATCTTATATTATTATTATTAATCAGTATTAACTTTGAATAAACTCACTAGTGAGGGGGAACCGCATATGTTTGATACGATCTATTATATATGTTACGGTCAAAGTATATAATTCGGACATTGTGATACAGTGTCCGAGCATTTTGCACAATGCTCATAATATTGGAGCAAAGCTGAATCTGCCTTTAATTTGGTTACATTGCCCGGACATTGTAATACAATAGCCGGGCATTGTGTACAGTGCTTATTTGTTTGCGGGCAATGTAAGTTTATCACGATTCCGCATAGGTATAAGGTACAATTTCCCTTTATCCATACAATGTAGTATCTAACTAATGACTTTAGATATTATAACAATTAACAACCGATACTATAACCTTTATGGTTTCGATATCTGTAATAATATAGTATGGATAATAATTAATAGCTTATTGCCAGATGATAATTTTATCAGAGGGCATGCCGACGACAATCTAGACCGGAGATATAGTATAGAATTTCAAATCAGTTGAAATTACACCATTTAACGGATTGACTGTATTTTAATACATATAATTATTTTGAATTTTAATTTAAACTTTTATTTTTCTTATTATTTAAAATGATTGATTTAACATTTTATGAAAAATTTAATATTCTTTCGAGTGAAAATAATTTGAATAATATATTTTTAAATAAAGTAAAATACAACGAAGTATTAGAAGAAGTCAAACGGTTAAAAATTGGAGTAAAATTAAAACCAAATGATTAGAAATTATTGAAACATTATGATATAATGAATGTAAGTAATATTGGTAAATTAATAATACCAGTAACTGGTTCAAATACTATCAAATATTACATTTATAACGAAGGGTTGTATAAAATGATTCATTACGTGCATTTGTAAACTGAACATGGAGGTAGAAACCAAATGGAACATAAACTGAATACTGAACGTAAAATATAAAAAACATTACTAAAGAATGTTTAATGATATATTTAAGTCTATGTAAATTATGTCAAAAAAAAGGTAAAACTGTGAAAAAAGGATTAGTTGTTAAACCAATCATTACTTCAGAAATGAATTCTTGTTGTCAAGTAGATTTGTTTGATATGCAAGCTCGACCTGATGGAAATTATTAATCTATTTTAATTTATCAAGTTTACTTAATGAAGTTTGTTTTACTTAAACCATTAACAGACAAACGTGCGGAAGAAGTTGCCTATATATTAATTAATATTTTTACTTAGAGCTCTATGTATCTTACAGAGTGGTAACGGTAGAGAATTTGTTAATAAGATTATTAAAGAGTTATGTAGTATGTGGGAAGAACTAAAAATCGTCCATGGTAAGCCACAGCAATCACAAAGACAAGGCCTCTATTGAAAGGGTTAACCAGGACGTAGAAAATATGCTTGTCACCTGGTTAACAGATAATAAAACTAATAAATGGAGCAAGGTACTTAAATTCGTTCAATTTATGTTAAACAGAAGTTTAGATCATGGAATTAAGTGTTCTCTTTATGAGGCTATGTTTGGTACACAAGCAAAAATAGGTCTAAAATCAACTTCTTTACGAGAAAGTATTATACATAAACTCAAATCTAATGAAGATTTAGAAACAGCGCTGAATTCTATAAAGACAATTTTTGAAAAAAATGCTGAGAAACAAAACGAAAAAAAAGTTTTTGATACGTCTTTTGAAAAAAATATCAATATTAACGACGAACTAGCTGATATTATACAATCAAGGCAGGTAACGATAATTAAAAAAAGAAGAGAATCGTTGAATAATTTAAAAGTTCAAGCTTCAAAAATGAAGACTAACTCAAAAATTCACTTTGTGAAAGCAAAATTAGCAAAAGTGTCCATTGAAACAGTACCAATAACATCTCCTATATCATTAAGAAAAGTGGCTAGAAAATTTTCAAATCTTGGTGGTCAAAGATATGACTGGTGTAACTGTAAACAACAATGCAAGACAAATGTAGGACTGCAGGAAAACTATGTATTTCTAAATTTCATGATAACTTAAATTGCAAAAATAAATAAAAAAACTTTTGTCCTCGGACATTTCTAGTATATAAATAATTATAAATTATAAACAAAAACTATTTTTTATCTTTTTTATTGATAAAAAAACAAAAGTTAAATTAAAATTTGAATCGATTTTATTAACATTCATATTTATATCTTTTTAATTGTAATTGCCCACTGTGTTTTGGTCATTCTGAACAATGCCGGGGCAAAGTATATAATCTTCCACATTGCCCATTGAAATTGGACGTTGTATACATTGTCCGGGCATTGTACTACAACGGCCGTTTATATACTTTGGCCATAACATATATATGATTCACGCACCAACAACGAAAGTTACCTTGAATAGCCAACTAATTAATTAACAGTATTAGAAGCTAATAGTATTTTGGGAAAAAGTAATTATTTTTAAAATGATCATCGTGCTTTTTAAAATGAATTGTTTTAATATTATATGGTACTGTGTAAAATTATATTATATTATTTTATACTGTGCGCAATAAACTCAGCGCAGCGACTCTTGCCGAAGAAGCATATTAAATAGGAGTAGCCCATATATAAGGAAGTTCAAAACAGTTCTTATTGAGACGAGGTTAACCAGAGCTACAACAAGCACCTTCACGCCAGTCTATTTTTTTGAATTAATTGGACTTAAAATAATTTCGACCAGTAACTGTCGATCTAATAATTATACTAACATTTTAAAATCAACAAAGTTTCCACATTTACTTAACCAGTTGCCTATCAAAGACATATTATCCTTAAGGATATTATAGTACACAAAGTTATATATTTCAATAAAAAGTCGTTTCAAAAAAAATATCTGCTGAATAATTTAAACTTTAAATTTTAAAGTGAAATAGGGGGGAAGGGTTCCTATTTAAAAAAGAAAAGATTGTATGTATTGTCACATAATCATCCCTAAGTGGTACAAATAATCTCAAAAATTCAAAAATATGGTCTTCAAGTTCACTTAAAAATTCCAAAAAACAGAATTTAAATATACCTATGTATAATATAAGCATACAAATAGGACGAGCATGCTTAAAAAATCAGGGTATTTGTCATTATTTAAGTAATTTAATTTATATCTATGAGAAACCTTGTTTTAAATTTTCAATCCTTAGCTATAAAAATTGAATATCTTATATATTTTCAATTAGGTACAAAGTAATTTGCAAATTTTCGAGACTGTTGAATTTTAGTCAAAATTGTATATTTTTTAATATTTTTCAACCTCTATTATAACAACTTTTAAGAAACCTTGTATTAAATTTTCAAACTTGTTGACTAAACAAAAATTCTTTTATTGATATTAATAGAAAAAAATTAAATATTTCTGATGCCTTCAATAAGCTAAAAAGAGTCAAAATATTTTTAAAATTTACTTGTTTTTGAATTACAACAAAATAAGTAAATCATTTCATGAAAAATTAGTAATTTACAAGTGAATATCCAATATCAAATTTCAAACGCTCATAAAAAATTTATTAGAGATTCCAGTAGTTTTTTTTTATGATAAGTAAAAAAAAAACTTGTGCAGAATTTTGTGTTTTTTTTTGTTTTTCCCGACGCGTTAAAAACTATTGGACATTTTTTACTTTTGACTCCCCCACCCCCCCCTCCCAAAGTACAAACTAAATTCACTTTCTAACCAGAAAAGATGCTAATGAAGAAAATTGAAACACTTTTACTGCCAAAAAAACGTGATTACAGACACAACAATGTAAAATCAATACATTCTTCGCTACCCTCAGAATCTAAAATATATTCTGTTGTGAATAATCACAGTACCGTAATTGTGAATTATATAAACCGTATCGGATTAAACACAAGATACTATATAGAGTGTAGTTTTCTGAATCATCAATTCAAAATTAGCATTTCTAGTAACTTGTCGTGTTTGTTCATTGTTACTGAAAATATTACTCCTGTGTAATACCTACAATTCCTAAAATACGTTAAGACAGCGATTCTTAAACTGTGGTCCGCGGCCCCCTAGGGGTCCGCGACACTATAAATGATTTCAGCTGTGGACAGCATGTGTGTGTAATAATGATATTGTTAGAAATGTAAAATATATTATTATACAAGTTTTGAACGCGTCTTATCGCAACTTTAGAAAAACATTAAGTATACCTATAATAATTTTAAATTATAAGATTAATTTCAAATATCATAAAAGTAAAACAATAATTAATTTTCTATGTAAGACAAAATGTTAATGTAATAATATTAAATATAACAAAAATAATTAACAAAATATTTTTTATACTTATTATATTTTTATTTAACTTTCTTTTAAATATATTGGTAATTGTAACATGAAATATTTTTTAATAAAAAAATAATAATTCCTAACAAAATTAATAAAGTGGTCCACGATTTAAAAATGTCCTTCATCAGGGGTCCGCGTAATAAAAAGTTTAAGAACCACTGCATTAAGATAATAAGTTGGTATAATATAACTTAATTTTGTTTTCATATTTTACAGCATTGTTCACGTTTGACAACTACGTTTAGTTCATTTAGAAAAAGTTATTAACATCAATAATAATGTAATATCGAGAATGTTAAAAATCTTTGTATAATTGATTAATTTTTGTTTGAATCATCAAAATTAATAATTTATAAGCTGCAGAAATGCTATTATACACATGAAAAATACATTTATTGACCATTAAACTATTTTGGACATAGTTAATAATAAATGTATATTTTTTAATGACTTCTAGTCACAGATAACTGTGTATAAACAACAAAAACGTCAATACTAACTTTGTATTTTTTCTACAAAATACACAAATCTGGAAAATTTATTTTGTAATATTTTAAGAGCTTTTAAATAAATGCATTTTATATTCATAAAAAATATAAAAAAAAAAAATATTAAACTATAATTCTATTAGAATAAAATCTTGTTGGTCATTAACTAATAACAATTACTATCGTGTTATTGACAATCACAGGAAAAAACAAAATAAAACAATTAGGTAAGAAAAGATGGAATTTTTATGCAAACCAAGTTTCTGATTAATTTGATTTTTGATATAATTCAAAAAAGAATAACCGTAAACACTTAAATATTTCTAATATTTTATAAGAACATTTTCCATACACGATAAAACTTTTAAAATATATTAACTCTTTTTGAGCTATTTATATGCATACGAAGTGTTTGATTTTTTTTAGCTTTATTTCAATTGTCACTATATGCATTTTTACTCTATCAAAAAATTTGAAAATGTTATACAAAATTCCTCATCATTAGTTGTTATGAGTGTAATTAAAAAAAAGTGAGAGTAAATTCATGTCTGAAGTTGGAATTTAACAAATGAAAATTTGCAAAAAAATTTATTTTTGTCTTAGATTTTGAAGATATAAAACAAAATCCCTTATAAGTTGCAATATAATTGAAGTTCAAAAATATTAAATATAGGTACAATATTTTTTATAAGTATTTAAATTTAACATTTTGACAAAATAATGAAAATTTGCAAATTATGTTGTAGTTAAAAATGTATAAAATCTACAATTATTTTAGCTTAGAATTGAAAATTTAAACAATTTAAAAAACACTATTTGTCAAAATTGAATGTGATATTTTTATTATATTGATCAATATTTACCATGAACCGATATGCTCAAGTAAATTGTTTATAACGAAATAAACATGTTGCTTGAATTATCTCGAACATTCTTCAACTAGATCATGCTACATCGTGATCCTATAAAATTGACTTGTGCATAGCAGTTCATGGTGAATATTTAAAATCTAATAAAAACAAATAAAAAAATATTACATACAATTTTTACATGTAGTGTATAAATAAAAATATTGCCTATTGGATTACCACGAGTTATCAAAGTTTAAAAACCATATGTTACAATATTATGCTATACTTTTGAAAATATAATAGTTGCTTTCATTAATTTAAAATGCAATTGATTTCAAATTGTTTTTCTCCATATTATAAATAAATAGCTCTACAAAATAGTTATTTTAGAATTTTTATTAAAAAAAAAAATTTTAAGCGCTTTTTTAGACCATTGTAAAAAAGAGACTATTAGTCAAATAATATTAAAAAAAACTGAACCTACTACAACATATGTGTACTGCATATTTTGAATTAGATCTATTGGCTCTCAAGTTTATTAACATAATGTAATATATAATATATTACAGTACATTAATTTTAGTTGTAAATTTTTTTAATTTTAAGTACATACTATTAATATTTATTACCATTAATATAACATTTATAAATAGTTTATTAATATTAACATGTAAATAACAATAATTATATTAAACGAGATTCAATATTTTTAATGCAATTTAATTTTTAAATTATGTAAATATTTGTAAAATAATTTTTTTTTTTTAATGTATGGGTAAGTACATCTTAGAATATAAGAATGACATTAACTTTCATGTAAAATCGACAAAATTATTAATTAGGTAGCTAAATTTGGTTACATTATAATTAATTATAATTTATATACATAATGCAATAATATATTATAATTATGTATATGAAAGTTTAAATATAGATTAATTATGTGAAAAATAAAAAAAACAATGAGCATGTATATAGTAGATAAAATTGTTTTATAATTAATAATAATAACCACTATACACAATAAAATAATAACAATCACAACTAATCCAGTTACCACCACACATAATAAAAAAAAAAAAAAATATTATATTATAGTAAATAAGATATATGTTAATAAATTGAAATTATAGTATTACAATAAAATATTATATAGGAGATAATCATAATGGAATAAAATAGAAATATATATAAGATAATAAAAATCACAAGGCGCGGCCAAGACCCGTTTTGGCATTGCTAATAATAATGATTAACATTAATAAAACGAACACATTTGCCCGCATATAAAAAAGATAAATGTGGCACAAGTACTAAAACAAGTTTAAGTTTTAAAATAATAAACACCACTATTGGTTTCTCAAACAGTCAAGTCACTTGTTACTATTAATGGCTACTGTAGTAATAGTGTCATTGCCACTACTGGCACCAATTATTTCTGGTTGAATCGGTGGTGGGCCTGATATTAGCAGATCATCATCCAACAAATTTAATGTTGGATTGATAGTTGATGTTGTAATGCCCAAGCCATTCCCACCACCATCACTGACAATAGAAAGCTGTTGTTGATAGTACTGTTGCTGCTGGTTGAAGGCTACCGCTGCCATTGGTGGCTGCTGATAAATATAATTGTTGAGGGTTGTTGAGACCGTGTTAAATGTAGTTGCTGATAACACTGTTGTTGGTGGATGATGCTGCTGCTGGAGTTGTTGATAATAACTACTACCGACACTAACACTGTTGTTTGATAATGACGGCAGTTGCTGCAGACTGCCAGTTACTGCAGATGTCGTCAAAATTGACGTTGGTTGAAGTTGAAGTTGTTGCTGGTGTTGTGGTTGGTACAGTTGCGATGTCTGTTGCTGTAGCGGTGAAGAATAGTAAAAATTGCCAGTGGTACTTCCTACTGGGGTCGTTAATTGATAGGGCTGTTGAGGCTGTAAATGTTGATACATTTGAGGTGGTTGCTGTTGATACAGTTGAGGCTGCGGCTGTGGATACAATTGTGGTTGCAATTGCTGTTGGTACAACTGAGGCTGTTGTGGATGCTGTTGCTGTGGTTTCTGATCCTGTAGTTGCTGTTGGTAAATTTGTAGTTGTTGTTGATGCTGCTGCTGATGCTCCTGTTGTTGTTGTTGTTGTTGTTGTTGTTGTTGTTGTTGTTGTTGTTGTTGTTGTTGCTGCTGCTGCTGCTGTTGCTCCAGTTGTGATGGCAACTGATTGTAAAAATTTCCAACAGTTGATGTGCCACCACCAGTGGTGGAAGATGATTGTCCTACTGCTGCTAAACCACAACTGTTAACAGTAGCTGTCGAAATTGGAGGTGAAGACATTGACAATGGTGATTGTATGCCAGCAGATAAACCACTACCTCCCCCTATCATTTGCTGTTGATTTTGTTGCAAAAATACTCCTGCTTGTCCAACTCTTGTGGCACCAGCATTGGTGGCCGCTGTTGAGATTGGTTGCTGGTACTTCTGTGACGAATAAAATTGATGCTGTCGTGATGCTAATAATGTATGAGGATGATGATAACCATAACCACTAACAACGCCATAACCAATACCATTTCCACCACTGTATTGTGATGGTAATGGCCGTTGCAAAACTGCAACTGCTGCTGCTGCATTTGGGAAGTCGTCACTGGCACTACTCTGATTATACGAAGAAATTACGTTTTGGCTGCTGCCATTGTTATCACTCAAATGGAGAGCATTCATCACAGGTGTCATAGGTAAATCAATACCACCAGTAGTAGCTGCAGTTGTGTTGTATGATGATGATGGTAGTGTAGGAATTTCCACTGATTTTGTTGTGAGTAATTGATAGTTGTAATAGTTGTATGACACAGGCGTTGATGATGACAATGGAGATGGAAGAGATGAAGTAGAAGAATTTACAGGTGCTGTCAGTGCTGTCGAACCTACAGCAACTGAATATGAATAATTTGTTGATATTGTTGATGCTGGCTGTTGCTGCTTGATGTTGTCATGATTGTAAGTTCCTTTTATAGAAGGTAGATGCCCACCATAGTAATGTATGCCACCATCATTGGTTGGTAGTTGTATTTGATTATGACGATATTGATGATAATATTGTTTTTGCTGTTGTTGCTGTTCAGATCCAAGCGGTGAAAGTCTACGAAGGTAGTTATGCTGCTCGTCCCAGTGACTGCCTCCAAAAGGTGTAACAGGCTTATTAGGCACACCACTACTGCCGAAGCTTTCAATCAAAGCCGCCAAGTCGTCCTGTTGGTGATCTTGGTCATCAATGCCTGAGACAGCAGCAAGTAAATCATCAAGACCTCCAATTGTAGCAGTTGGATCGTCATCCGTCTGTTGTGTCATCGCTTCCCACTTTTGATGTTGTTTTATCATCTGATCCCGCTGTTCGGTCTGTACTTGGCATGTACCTGTTAGAAAAAAAACATACAATTTACTATGGATATAGACAATAGTAAATGAAAATACTGCATTGAGGTGGTTATATAGTACAAATGACATACCTTTTACACGTTGTAACAGTTTTGAAACGTTGGTTAATAATCGCTGATAGAAATCCAAACCCTTTGCGCATCGTTCAGCTAGAACTGCGTCTGGGAGTAGTCCACAAGTCGGTGATGCCGCCATAAGTTCATTACAAGTTTCTAATGGTTTCCCTCCATTGGACACTACAAAACTTTCGTATGCGTCCAGTAATGATGACACTAGAGTCCGACGCCGTTGCATGGCATTAGCAAATGCTCGTCGTTCATGTGCGGTTCGTGCATACGCTGATCTTACAGCGTCCAAAATTTTTAGTTGGGCTGACAGGTTCTGATCAATTAAGCTCACCTTTTTATACAAACATAAATATATATATATATATTAATCATCTTAAGAAAAATTAATGCAAATTTAGAAAATTGATCTTTAAAAAGATTGTATAGGTTTAATTAAAAAAACATATTATTCTTTTGTCTTTATATTATTAAGAATTGCTTCAAAGAGCTAAACAGAAATTTTCATGTATTTAAAAACAAAAATATGTATATATTATACATTTGTAATAAAAAATAAATGTAGTTAAATGTAAGAAAAAATCTAAAATATATAATGTGAAATAAGTTTGATACAATGTTTTAATTTTTTAAAAGTTTTCAATTTAATATTTAACAGCATATTTTAACCATGTTCTATGCATAGTATTTAGTTACTGTGGGAAACCAGATACATTTCTTTTAATTTTTTTTTTATGTAGCTTTGAACAATATATTTTAAGTAGTTTCAATTAACTATTTTGTTTTGAAAATTGTATCTTATCAAATATATGTGTTTAAATTAGTGTTTTCCAACCAGTGTGCCGCGGCCACATTGGTGTGCAGTGCCATGTTTGATAAAATAAACAAATTTATACAACAAATTTACATTTATAATAAATTAAAATATGATTTTTCATGAGTTGTCTTAACTTAAATAAACACAAAATTTTAACTTATCCACTTTAATTTACTGATATACTTAAATACTAATATGAAAAAAATCTAATATTAATATTAAAAAAAAAAATCAATGTCAAGTGTGCCACTGCTATATATAGGTTAGAATTAGTGTGCCACGAGATCAAAAAGTTTGAGAAACACTGGTTTAAATCCTATTACAAGGGACTGTTCTTAATAAAACAGTAATCTCTTAATAAAAACTGAATTGATCTATAGATGCATATTATATATATTATACACACACACACTGTATATATTATTTACAGTCATATATGGTTTTATTCAAATTATACTTATGTTTATTAAGTTGTAATAATACATATTAATACACACCATATTTCCATACCGATCTTCCAACTTTTTTTTCACCGCCAGAGATACATCGACTTCTGAACCTCGCAGTTCTCCTAGTACATCTGCATCGTCCTGACCTGCAGCTGCTGCGTCCTTATCCTCTCGGTTCATTTCGTCTCGAAGCCGGGACAACAGTGTCTGCCGCTGATCACGTACTTCTTTCATTTTGCCAACTACCATATTAAGTCGATCCAAACGTTTTATTGATTCTCGTTGCAACATACGTAATCGACTATCACTACAATCGTCCGATGCTGAGTCTTCGTTTTGATCAGATGACTCTACTGAGCGCAGGTAAACAAATCATATTCATAGTTTATATTTTATACTATATATAATATGATTTGAGTTGTTTTGGAGTGATAATACTCACCGGCTGCATCATAAGACGATTCCACAGATCCAGAGGCGGCAACTTCAGACGCGATCACAGATATCGCAGGACGAGCTGGCGGTAAGCGTGCAGCAAGTTCAACTGGTGGCAATGCTAGCAGCTCTAAATCCCGGCGACGGCGATCCCGAACAGCTCGACTCAAAGTCACCCAACTGTCCCGTGCACGGCCCACATGTGCTTCCCTATAGCGAGAAGCCTCTCGACGTAATTCACGCATCCGACCAGCAGAGTAATCATACGGACGACCTACCGTACGTCGATATTCAGAGTCACCTAGTTCTTCGGTCTTTGGTAATTTTTACGCCACACAAATTGTCAGCAGACATAAAAATCAAATAAATTTAATAAATTAGTTAAATCCCACTAATATAAAAAATAATCCTAAATAATAATTAAATTATTTAATTAATAATTAAATCCTATAATAATCTTAACCTACAGTAAAATAATTATTAAAATTGAGCATGTAAAAATGGATCAATTTTTCATAAATATGGTATATGAGTTTATATAATATAACAAAAATGAAACCTGCTAAATGTAAAAACACAAATATTTTGTTTCAAAGTGAAGTGTTATTTATTCATAAATTTTATCAAAATGCATAAAACTTATTTTACATGAAGATTACCTATTTTATTTTTTTTCAATGTAAAATTAAGATAATTATATAAACGTTAAGATATGTATTATTTTCTAATTCTAGTTTTGTTTGTCATTAAATTTCCAGATTTCTTATCCCACATAAAAATTAAATATAGTGTATAATAATAAAAACCAAGTATTTTTTATTGATGAATATTTTGTTTCTTCGATACTGTTAAAATAGACAATTTAGAAAATGATAATAGATAATGATTGAAACCCTAAGATATTATAATATATTATGTTTATGTTGCAGTCACAATGTTACCAACAAACATGATGTAAGGAATTGTGGACAACTTCGATGTGTAGAATATTTTCAAATTTATATACAATACAAAGATTTATATTATTACCAAAATCCTGATAAAAAAAAAAATATATCAGTTTTTAAGATGCTATCAATACAATTGAAGGCAGCACAGTAGCGTTGTCATAGGTTTTAATATTTACACAGCTATTACAAAATGTTTGCACAGGTGAACATACAAAATAGTATAAAAGAAAATTTTATAATAGCATTGCTTAAATCTATATATAATATAGATTATATTAAGATGGATCCATATTTTAGGATTTTTTTAGTGTGTTTAAGAAGGACCTAATAATAATGTTATATTAATAAGATTATTTATACTAGGCATAGTCAAAATATTGTCATGAATTACTCAGTGGAAAGGCAAAAGTAATTATTATTAATAAATAAATATGTAACACCTTTAGAAATCTGTCTATCTCATCCAGCATACCATCAACAGCCTGAACCGCAGCTGATAATCGAGCCATGTCAATGTCCAACTGGTCTTCTTCATTTGCAATAGATGATGTTCCGTCTTTTTCTTGTCGCTGTTGCAAGAGGGCCTGGTATGCAGCACAACAATTAACCAATTGCTGTTTTCCATAACAATCAAAAATAACATAATACAAATATTTAATAACAATTAACAACCGAAATAATCAATAATAATAAATAACAACATAAATATTAGTGCTTACCTGTGGGAGTTCTGCCATGTCATTTCTCTCATTACCACCATCACTGAATTCAGAATTTTCGCCTTTATACATTTCCAAACATTCAAGATGTAACGTATCAGAAAATTCATTCAATCGGTCATCTGCTTCCTGGCATAATAATTGCATATCTGCTTCAAGATTACGTTTCTCTGTTCTGTTAAAATCAGAATACAAGCAATCTAAAGATATGATTATGTATTTTAATATTAATAGTACTAGATTATTATTACATGCTAATTTTAATTCAACATACATAACTAAATTAAATGGTTTAACCTTTTAAACTAAACCATAATTATTAAAAATCAAATTACTTAATAAACTCATTAGGTACAAAACAACTCTTAACTATACTCATAAAAGTTGTTTTGTTTTCTTATAATAGTCAACTATTTATGTAAATTATACATTAAATGAGAAATAAACCATATTTGTATTTCAATTTAAGTAATCAATACACACACTCAAATTGATAAGTAAACAAATATGTAAATCAAATGTAACGTTACATTTTTATAATTTTTAGATCATATACAGAACCAAAAATGTATTGATAAGCTATATTAAACTAATAGTATCATTGATATATTCAATAATGAATTTTGTGTGAAAAGATGAACAAATAAAAAAAAAGTAGTTGTATGAAATTTTATATTTTTAAGAACCATTTACAGTTATTGATGAAAAAAGTACTCATTCATTTGGCTGTACCTAACAGGTGTATGTATTTACTAAATGTAATAACTATATCTATTATGTTTTAAAACATAATATAGACACATAAAACTTGTGTCTATCAAAAAAACTCCTTATTTGTAGTATATATTTTCAGAAATTGTTTAGTATTTTTTTGTTCTGAAACTTTATAAATTAATTTAATAATAATTTAAATGTCGTGAATCTACAATAAAGTTGAGTAAAATTATGATCAATAGTATTGAATTTTTAAGTGCAATTAACTCTTTCAATACAAAAATGAAATTTTTTCAAAAATCCATGTACTTAGTACCTATTAAATTATACATCAATATAAGGCAATAATTGATCTAACTTTAATTAAACACTTTCAAGGAAAAACATATTTTACATTTAAATATTTTATGTAAAATTAATAAAAAAAAGTATGTTTTTTGCTCATGGATAATATTATGCCAAATTTAAGAGTAAAAAATTCAGATTTATAATAAAAAATGTTTAATAGTAACCCAGAAATTAAATAAACTATTGACCAACAATTTAATTTTGTTCGTATGACTCAATACTTTTAATACAATAACAGATTATTTACTTATGAAAATGGTATGATCTTAGGACTAAGTGTGTGAACAGTATATAGTATGTTTAGTATTTTACTTAAACTTATAGTTTTAAATTAAAATTATTGAAAAATGTAAACTATATTTTGTTAAACAATTTGATTTAATTATTATAAGATGGCCTTTATACTATATAACTACAACAACATGTTAATATTTTATTTTATACTTCAATGTGTAGTACTGTAGTCCATTTAATATTTGTATGGGTAGAATGGTTAACGCATTAGAGACGATAGTTTTTTAAGGCATTCTTACGTTAAAGACGATTGCCGTGTGTATATGATCTATATTTTTACATAATAAAGATGTTGCTATTTTCATACAGTGCAATGTTGAAGACGATTTCCATGTTTAAAACAGGAAATATATTTAAGTCTATAAGATGAGCATCGTGGTTTACAAAAAATTGTTTAAGCATATCGATATTTTATTTATATTTAATTATAATATAAATTGTATTGAAAGTTATAAACAACACATATACTGTGTATGTACAAAAAAATAATATTATCAAAACAAACAATTATAAAGTTTTTTTTATTAGTCCTTTGTTTCTACTATCTATATATTCATATTTATAACAATACAGAAAGATAAAATAAATATCTCGGTCTGCTTTTTGTTTTGAACATCGAAATAGTAGTATTTACCGTGTATGTAACTAATATCGGGTCTTAAACTATAATATTTATTTTTAGACCTATTTTTAGATCTACACTCTGAGGCTTTACAAAAAAAAAAAACAAGTTAATCACATTATCAATACCAAGTAAACAACTAGAGAAAACATGAGAAAACAGCTCGTTCACGCAATAAGTTATTGGCGGAAAATGATCATTCATATTAATTAAACAATCATACCACGTTAAACGCATTGTTCATCCAAAACGTATTATAATTGTATAAATTCTACAGTCTCCTATATCTTAAAACTATGACCGTATCTAGCACGATATTTGTCTCCATGTGTTAAATAATTTATGAAAAATTGAATCAAAAACAGTATTTTTTAACTTAATATGATACCAACCGGTATATTGCCGCTCGATGACGGGTAGCTGTAGGCACTAGATCCTTGAATAATGAAGTAGTAGTACAAGATGATTCATTATTATTGGTGACCAAAACAACAGCTAATAACTCAGGATCATCAACACAAAATGGTATAGGCTTAACCAAAGAAGCACCCTTGACCTTATCTAACTGGCGACGATGAGTAGCGGTTTTTGATAAGGTATTTCCCAAACAATCACTATCGTCATCATCGGATAACACAGGCACCACAGGTTCATGATAGATTAGCTCATTTTCTGACTTGGCTGCTCGCCACTTTGCTGCAGCCACATCCATTGCAAACGACAAAGTATCTCTACGCATCTCTAATTCCTTCACAAATTAAAATAATTATTATTATTGTTATTGATATTATAGTAGTAGTTTTTAATGCTTCATACTAATACACAACAATAGAAGTTAAAATAATAGTTTTAACAGTACAAATGTCTGTTTGTGCAAAGTGTATACATGAAGAATAAAAAAGAAACTAGGATTATTTTAATCAATCTTACAAGAAGATGTTTTATTATTGGTACCAGTGTACAACTATTAATTATTAATAATTATTTATTTTTTAGTTATTATTAAAATTTATATATACTAAAATGTGAACCCTAAAATAAAAATACATCAATATATATATATATATATATATATATATATATGTAATTGATATTGTTAATTTTTCTTTGTCTTAAGTACAGTTATAATATTTATTTATATTAATATTAAATAAATATTATGTAGGATTCTATTCTACCACCTTAAAATGTATACAAATTAATAAAACCAGGTTACTATTCTAATCATTTAGTCCTCATATAATCTTACTTTGGCAGCTGCAGATCGGCCAGCACCTGGACGTCCATGCTTTGATTCTAAGTAATAATAGTAGTCATCATCTGCCGAATCTTCATCTTTTGACATAGAAGCTGCTGTCTTACCACCGTTTTCTGATATCAAACTAGCCCGACCCAACAGGTTCACTGCCCGCCGGTAATATGACACACGGGTTCCCATTTGCTGAAGCTGATCTTGAACATATTGGCCCTGGAATAGTGCAGTTACAGCACCATAATATCGGCATTTGAATTCCGAGTACAGTCGCCACTTCTGTAACAGATTAGTTTGTTGAATTATTAGTCAAAAAAAAACACACTCTCAAGCCTCTAGCAGTACTTAAAAATGATGACTGAGTGTAATACTAAAGCCTTTACTCACCTCAAGCCTGTTGGTGCTTAAACAATTTGGCTCACCTTCCACTTTTTGAACTGCATTTACCGCTCCAGCAAAATACTCGCATATCATAGCTGATACTTTAGCTACATTGATAATATTAATACCAAAAAATCAATACAAATAATAAAAATAAAAAATTTTAATAGTATACTCAATTTCCCCACCACCCACCACAAGCAATGCTAATTGGGGTTCAAATTAATCAAAATGTAATTTAATATTAATTGTATATTGTTGTAACGTTTTGATTTGATAAATACTAAAAAAAATACTCTATTTTAGTTAAGAAGGAACTATATCATAGTATGTAAATTGGTAATTGGCTAACTTTTGTAATAAGCCTTAACTTTATGCAATAATTGTTTGAAAAATTAATTTGAAATAATGATTTGCTTTATTTCAAATTATTGAGAACATTTTTAAATTTTGAGCAATAGTAAAAATAATATTCATTGATTTAAAAATTATATTTTTTTTTATATATATCTTTTAAAATTAATTGATACAACAGATAAAAAATCATTATGACCTAATGTTTATTTTTAAAAATGATTTTATTTACTTGTGGATATTTTTGTGAAATTTATAGCTATCTTTATAAATATTTGAGGATGATAGAAAATTCACTGATTATATATACAAACATATAATTAAATTATACATGCACTATGCAGCAGCCTAACCTATATAGAAGCATATTTACTATAAACAGCTTCTTGAACATAGTTGTGCTGGCACACTTCAATTGAATTTATTAAAACAGAATTAATGTGTACATTATTATTGTTAATACCTATTATAAGAGATTTTCGGCCATCCATCATGCTTTTCTCCAGTATACATTCTTGTGCTTGTGCTAGTGTCACATTATATGCAAATTCAAGAACTGCGCGGCTTGTAACTTGTGGTTGCTGTCGATGGTTCCACTTAGACTGTTCATTATTGGATCCATCACCACCAAGCAATTGCTGTAAATAAAACAGATACAATTATAATTAGTATATTAGCAGAAAACACACACAGATTACTCAAATCTTTTGAGTGCGTCAGTATAAGTGACTATGCATGGAAAATACCTGAAAAGCCCATGCAGCACATTGCAAGTGAGTGCATGCAATCTTAAGAGCATCGTCTGGTGGAATTTCTGCTTCAACTGTAGTTGGTACACTGGATGAAACTAATGGTGGGGATCTCTCCTGTGCTGCAGCTAACCGACTATGGGCTGCACCCACATTGTACAGTACACACCTCATCTCATATCCGATGTTACCACTATCAAATACTGCTGTGGAGTCTATATCATTTTTCACTTGGTGCTGCAGGTTTGTTTTGCCACCAAGAGCTTTTTTCCTATACATTAAATAAACGATATCAAGGATTAAGACATTAAAATAAACTTATATATTATAAATAAAATAAGTACTTAAACTCAATACTATAATAGTAATTATCTTTACTAAACTATTATAAAATACATTGAATTATAATTACTTGTAATAACTTATGAATACTCACCATTTAAATATTAACGGTTTTGGTTCATTAGCCATTGCAACCTCAATGTCATCAGAAGATTCTTTTAGCCCAATATTTTGTTGTTCCATCAGTTTAGGAAACTTATCCGTTAATCGAACAAGGTGTGCATAGTAACGTTTTAGTGCTGTGCAATCTTCTACAGTGCAAACAGATGACATCACAACATCCATAGCAGATTGTCTAAGTCCAAGTAATGTGTCCATGTCGGCAGAATATAAACTGGGATCTCGATCATATGATTTTTGTATTTCCTACATAAAAAAATAACTATAAATTGTACATACACGCAATAGCTTATGAGTAGTGTTAAGTGCAACAAATTTATTTTAGTTAAGAGAATATCAAGCACATCATATTTTATTTTATTCTTTCTGACCAATGTGCAATGTATCAAATTTATTTTTAGCAGAAATAACACTTATATGGTTAGATCTAACATTAGAGTGAATGCTCTTGATAAAAAAATAAGAACATTATGTTTGTCAATACATTTGCTTTTTAACAATATTTCAATTTTTAGGCAAGTCATGAGTATGTAAAATATTACAATTATAAAATGCTCCAGGTATCACACAAAATTTGAAATATTGTAAAAAGCTAATGATTAAACAAAAATAATGATCTTGATTTCAAGTTTGATAATTGGATAATTCACTCTAATTTTAAATCTAACAATATAAGATTGGATCTATTGAACATAAATTGCCGATATTGTACGTGGGTCAGAAAGAGAAAACAAATAGGGTACTGACAACCTCTTAAAGAATGAAGTCATCATACACAAATGTAGTTATTTAAACATTTTAAATATACCACCTGATAAAACTGTTAGATGTTAATTTTAAAAACAGATTTTGATTCATTAAGTTTAAAGTAAGATCATATCAAATACATAAAGGTTTTAAGGAATTATTAAGTTGATTTTAGTTTTTAAATAACTACTAATTACAGTTTTTATTAACATAACAAACTAATTTAAGTTTTTATTACCTAACTTATCTTATTTCTATTAAATTGATATTAGTATTATAATAACATGATTAAACTATTTGTGAAATTTAAATTAAATATACTTATCTAAATCAATTTTAAAAATAGATTAAACATTTATACTAAATTATCCTGCCTAAAAAATAATTATTTATTTATTTATTTATTTATTTATTTACTTTAGTAATTGCTGATGACCACAACTTTTTTATTCACAATAATTGAATAATATTATAATCATATTTTAATTTTGAATACTTTAAGGTATATTAAGAATACTAACAAGGTAAGTATATTAACTCATAATACCATTACTTTGCATAAATATCAGACACCAAAATGTTTTAAGAAATAGAGACAATAAAAATTTTGATAACAAAAAGTTTGACATTTGGGTTCCTTATTGAAGTTTTAAAACTTGTTAACCAGAATAGTTATAAAAATATATAATAAAGCAATATCAGCAAAGCATTAAACTCAAATGTCAGACAAAAAATATTTCTCTCAGATGCAATATGCTACTGGAATATTGATACATTTGTTATCATAAAATACAGTGTAATTTGTATTTTAAAAAATAAAAATATTTTCTTCATTTTTATATTAGGTATATAATTTAATATTTACATGATTTATGGCTGCTGGAAAATCAGGTTTCTGGTTGTTATCACACCTTTTGGCTGGTAAGCCAATCATATACAATCGCGGTACACCTTCCATTTCAGTTCAATTAGGTGTTGATTGACAAAAAACACTGTTTTGTTAATTGTAAGTATTCTTCATGAAAAAACCATACAATGTCAAACCTTCTGTGAGTGCTCTTGGCAGCACCTGTAACAGTGATTATACTCTCAGTAGAAGTAGTAGTAATAAACTGCACCTATATCGTTGGTGAAAATTCATTGAAATCAATAGCAGCAGCAGAAGTTTCTCGCTACACACATCGACAGTTACCACCCTCTTGATCGTCGTCGTACTGGAACAATATTTTGAAAATTATACATTTATAATAATTATCATTACATCATTGTCCGCAAGAAGACAAAACACTCATCACTACAAGTGCATCGGTACTTGTACCTAGTCACTTCAGCTGCACTACTTCAACAATACCAATGTCGATCGCGTAGAACAACGGCGACCAGACAATAATATTATTCACAGCTATATGTAATTGTGACGATCAAACGCACACGGCTACTCACCGATAATAAACAGAACGGTAGTGCGCCGCGGCCGCGCCCGTCTCTCTTCTGGATTACCGGTGGTCACGGATACCACGGTGGAAAGCAACCGACCACCACGAACAGCGACACAACTACAACGATCGCTGAGACGCGGTAACGGTTAACGGTAACGGGGCGCAGGTGACGCGAAATAAGTGTCAGACGTCGCAATAACTATTGTAGTTTTGTATAGTAGACAACTAGAAAACCATTTGCGATGTCGACGACGACGACGATGGCGGCGGATTAGCACCACCACCGTTGCAACTTGTTCGATGGCCGCCGTTACCACATCGATTAGCCGATTACGTTATCACTGCGATAACGTACGGTCGTGAAAATTCAATATTTTTTTTTTTTTGTTGCTCATGCGCGCACGGTACAATCGCAGAATAAATAATCCTTATGTTATTCTGCGGTAGAATTCACTCGGTTTAACACTTCGTCATTGTGATAATATATTAGATTTAGTTTTCTATCGGACGAGCGGACGTACATCCAACGGACGCCCGAAACTACCTCCAACCGTTGAACTCTGTATGTTTACTTATCGCAAAATAATAATAATATAGAGTTCAATGCCTCCACCCCGAGTCATGAAGCGCTCGCGAATGTGTGAAACAACAAAAACACGAATAGGACTGCCAATTGCCATTAACCATTAGGACTACATCACTACCCACACTCCTAAAATCGTTAGTTTTGTTGTTTGAGTTTTGAAATTTTTGTGTTGGTACTAAATAGCTAGACAGTAGAGATGGGACTTGTCGTTCATTAAGGTGAACTAGTTCAGTCGTTCATTGTTCTCTAAATTGAACTAGTTCATCGTTCATTTATTTGACGATTCGTTCGTATGAATACGTACTCCGTATCAACGAATCGTTTTTGAACGATTAAGGTACTACATAGCTCGTTCATAATATATCTATAGATAAAACATTAATGATAACGTGCACCAACACACAGTACACTGTACAGTAGTACACCGAGTCGATCTCTATAATAGTAATGCTTTACTGAACGAGAACGAACTGTGTTCACTAAGTGAACGTTTTAGTAGTTAGTGGTAGTGAACAACGACACATCTCTAGTACAAAGTGAACAAAGTGAACGGTGAACGAGTCGTTCATCAAAAGTGAACTAATACGAAACCGGTCACTTGGGTAAATAGTTCCATTGAACTAGTTCGTTTATGAACGACACATCTCTACTAGACAGTAATAGCAATCCGATTAATACGTGCAAACGTCAAGTATTTGAAACAAGTTAAAAGTTATTATTTTACAATATTCGCGTGCGTTGTGGACTTGTGCAAGGTCTTGTACAGGCATTGTTACCCACCTGTTATGTATATACCTAAACTATAAGCTAACACAAAAAATATTCAATAGTGTTATAACTGTGTGAGAGTGATTGCCTCATACCTTATTTTGTTATCAAAAATGTTAAAACTCCTGCCTAAGTTAGGTCAACTAACATAAAAGTTAAATGCCTATAGATACGCCTATATCAAGGGGGGAAGGGGCATTTATAATTTGCATTTTTCCTCACACTTCCATAATAAAATATTGTGAAAGAATGTTATTGCTTAAATTAAATAAATTAAATATTTTATATGCGTGTGATAAACTACTAAAAAGTCCGATACTTAAATATAAACATAATACCAATATATATTATATATAAATACATAATGCTATAATATTATAGTATTTATAAATACTTTATTTTAAATCATTTACTTCAAGTTATGTTGTATAAAAATAAAAATTGAATAAATTATTTAAAAAAATTCTTTAAATTTAATTACCAGGTAATATTATATAAAAACAATATACATATTATATAATAATAATTTCTATCGAATATAGACTATTAATTTAGTCAGGTAAATCATTTAATTAAAATATATATTAATAATAAATACTAATTAGAACGTTAATTGTGCATCTCATTATATTTTTCCTTTCGCCTAATTATGTGAATAACACTTTTTTATCATGGACTTTTTTCGTTGATAATGTAAGGTTAAATAATATATATATATATATATATATATTATATAAGATTTATTTTTTATTCTCATATTATCAATAAATAGAACTTAGGACGCTCTGTCGTCGTTTAGATGACTTGCTGAATTTTCATTTGGTTGCTGATAGATGTCCCTAGAAGTGTCCTTCGTCGTGCAATCTCAGCTTGTTTGTTTGTTGTTAGTTTTGATTAAGATGCAAACTACTCAACTATCGACCCGATGTCGCTCGAGTGTCTCAAGGGGGTCACTTTGAGCATCTATGAACATGTCTTCTAACTTCTACTTAAAATAACTTTATTACTAACTCATTACATAAATTTATTACTCAAATAATTCCATCATATTTATTTTAATAAATATACATTTTCAAAGATGTGGTAAGTATATTCATTTTGAATCAATTGAAACAACCTGTATATTATACTATTGATTTTTCAAAATAGCTTACAGAATTACATCTTGTTTTAATAGCTTAACTACCTAATTATTATTATGTAAAATGTTAAATAAAATATAGATAAATAATAATAGACTATACTCTGTGAATAGCCGACCGCAATGTGGCACTAATTTTTTTTATAGATAACAAATAATTACTAATGCCGCTGCTGTTAGTACACAACAAATTTAATTAAATAGCTTTATTAATGGGGATATTGGGTGTTCTGTAGAGAATTGATACCAGACATATGAATATTATTATGATTATTGGCATTTATTTTTTTGGAATGTCTTTAAAATGTTTAAAAGTATGGGTTTATACTTTTTAGTACTTTTTACTTTAACATGCAAAGACCACATAAATACAGATTATTGTTAAGTGAAGACCAAAAAAAAATCATAATGCATTAATACCTAATGTATTATATATTTAAAACAGATTAAAATTATAGATATACTGCAGTATTGGCTTACTACCAAAATGCCAACATGCGTTACAATATCACATAAGTACCTATCCACAATCCAGATAACATAGAACGATTTTAACCTTTTAAATAATTTAAACACTTAACAGATTCATTATTGATAATTAGATTCTGCAAAAAATACCACGATAACCAAGGAATAGATTGAGCAATAAAAAAAAAACAAATTTTCAATAAAATTGAGGTAAAAAAAACTTCCACAATTGACTACCACCTCTTAAGACCATATTTAGGGTTGATTTAAATGGGTTAATCCCACTATAATTGTTTTTTTTACAATTTTAATCAATTCGTATTCAAATTTTAACATTTTATCTCCATTAAATAAGATTCTTATTCCTTACTTATAATTTTTTTTATTAAATACATAGTATACGGTATACATTATTTAGTTGTATTTACGCTTTACTAATTACCAAACAATTACTATAACATACAATAAAATAACGATTATAATTCATAATAAAGTTTATTTTATTTTGAGTTTTAAAAAGCCGGGCACCCCAGGGCAAATGTCACTAGTGCTATCCTCCTTAACATAGCCTTGATAATATAATAGAATAGAATATAAAAACACCAACGATAAAAATATTATTGCGTAATTTCCTGTATCAAATGTGGTTAGAGAATAATATGACCAGACAGTGCAAAATGTACTACCGACTAAAACATAGATAGCTACTAGTATAGTAATATATAATGGAATATATTTTACTAATCTATGACCACAAATATGTGTAACACAAATCTTCTTTTGTTTTATAAATATAATAATAAAAAAAAGTCGACAAATGGGTACTGCTCTGCTGTACAGTGGGTATAGAGTGGGATCATTATAATAGATGTGTTAAATTTGACTTTAATGATAAAAAATCAATGTATACGAAAAAACGATTCTGAGCGAAGGTTGTATGTCAGTCTACACAACTAGGTACATTTTGTGATATTATTGCTATTGAAATAATTAATTTAACTATTAATAATACAGTAGACAGGTTAAATTAATTTTTACAGAAAACATCGCATTTGAAAATGTTATTGATGAGTGTATAAAGTGCTCGAAATGGACCGGAACGCACCAGAACGGCGTTCCGGTTCGTAATATTAACTTTTGTGTCCGTTCCAGCTGATGAAAATTGGAACTTAAGAGTTCCGGTTCATAAAAATATTAAAAATATTGTTATCCGATAAGACGTTTTTGACATTATGCAATCAAAAGGATTAAAATTTATTATCAAATTTCCATTCGACAAAATATTATATAATATAGAAGTTCTATTTTTATTGAAGACCAAGAGGCTTCTTCACCTGACATCACAAGTGCGGTTTCTTCGTCTTATTGCAATTGCAATGTTAGGATCGAAAATACAAATACCTTTAATCTATGTCGTACTATATACACTACAATTAAAGCTGTAACCGCAATAAAAGGCAATAAAACTCAATCTATCGACTATTTGTAATCTGTGTCTGTGTATTGTATATACCTTATTATATTTTGATTGTAAAACAGTAAAAGCTGACAATAGTGACAATATCAAAACTTATTTAGTCGGTGTTTTACTTCGGTCGGACACTATTGGTGTATCCGTATATGTGTTACGTGCATGTTTTTTTTTAGATAATATAATTATAAATTATGAATTTGTTTTTTTTAAATTGAGTCAACAAATATCAGAACGATTCCTCGGGAACAGAAAAGTCTAATAAAAAAAATTGCATTAGAATATGCTAAAACGGTCGTTAAAAATGTTGAAAGTTCTGATTGTGCGATGTACATATTATCCCGATTTGTTGGAATAAAAGTTAGTATGACGTGTTTAAATCACCATATAATTAGTTATTTGTAGAAAATAAAAAGTTAGGTTGTATTGTGTGCAAAAAAATGATGCAATTAGGATTATTTTATTAGTCAAAGGTAGACATTCTGCTGATAACACTGCAAGTCGCAAACGTGAAAAAAAATGACAAAAAGTACGCAGCATTGTAAAAATTATTATAAACTATTAAATTTTAATTGTATAATTATATTTTAAGTTTAACGTTAATTATATTATTTATTTATTATCTATTTAGCTTATAAAATTTTATTAAGAAGTAAACACAAATTAAAAATTAATATTATTATTCATATTAATTTTATGAGCGTTACGGTTCCTAAAATTTTTCATTCCGAGCACTGAATATAATAATATACTTTAAAAGTTTCAAGGACCCACAAAAAATATTTTTTAATTACAATGAAATAACTAACATCATTATTTTTTATTTAAATATCTAACTTTGTCCAAATTTGAACTTAAAATGTCCATAAAAATCAACCATGTAAATATATTTTTGAGATTTAATGGTTATAAAAATAACTACTTACGAGAAACCTTATTTTAAATTTCCCATTCCTTAGCTATAAAAATTGAACATTTTATAAATTTTTACCCACAAAATAATTTGCAAATTGTCAATATTTTCGATATTTTAATGTTCAAACTTGAATTTAAAATGTCTATAAAAAATAATTTTTCATACATTTTTTTGTTTTTGTGGTTACACTATGAAATGCTTTTGAAAAAATGTTGTTTTAAATTTTAAAACCCTTAGCTATAATACTTGAACATTTCATAAATTTATAACTACAAAACAATTTGCAAGTGTTCGATATTTTGATGAATTTTGGTCAAAATTTGAACTTTAAGTTCTTATAAACAAACAGTGCCTATGTATTTTTATATTTTTAAAGTGCTATTAAAACAATTTATGACAAATCTTGTATTTAATTTTTATGCTTTTTGACCCAATGAAATTTTTTTTATTAATATTTATAGGAAAAAAAACAAAAACAAATTAAAAATTAGTCATGCCTATAATTAGCTTAAAAAGTGTCAAAATATTTTTAAAATTAAATGATGTATAGAAAATGATAATCCTAACATTCGGTGAAATTTTCAAATGTACTAAATATATAAATAAATATACTAATATATCAATATACTAAATATACTAATTTTCAAGTGATATTCGTTTTTAAATTACAACAAAATAAAAAAATTGTTCTCTGAGAAATCGGTAGTATACAGTTAAAAATTTGTTTCACTTTCAGGTTAAACTTTTTTTTCTAGTGAATAGTTGAAAATCTTATGGAAAACCTTGTGTTAAATTTTCAAATAATTAAATTTTAACAGAAAAATATTTATGAATTTTTAAATCAAAAAAAGTGCAAATTTTCATGTTTTTGACGTATTTTGTTGAATTTTAACTTTAGGTGCTAAAAAAAAATTATTGGAGACTTATGCTTAACTTTTTTTTAATTTTCACTTATAACAAGTTATAAAGAACTTTGTATTAAATTTTCAAGTTTTTTTCACTGTTTAAAAAATTTTTTATTGATAATAATAAAAAAAAAATTCCGATAATTGAATATGCCTACAAATAGTCGCTAAAAAATAGTCACATAACCGCTCAAAGTCAAAATATATTGAAAATTTTATTATGTATAGAACATGGTTAATGAAATAAAGTTTATTTTGTAACTAAAAAATCTAAAAAATATATTTACATGTTTGATTTTTATAGATATTTTAAATTTAAATTTAGACAAAATTAATTATATAAATAAAGAAAACAATGTTAGTTCTTTTGCTGTAATTAAAAAATATTCTTTGTGGGTAATTGAAACTTTTAAAGTATATTATTATATTTATACACTCATTGACATTTTCAAATGCAATATTTTCTGCAAAAATTAATTCAACCTACTATATTATGTTATTAACAGTAAAATAAATTATTTTAATAGCAATAATATTATAAAATATACTTAATTATATAGGCTGACATACAATTTTCGCTCAGAATCGTTTTTCGTATACATTGATTTTATATCATTGAAATCAAATTAAACACATCCATTACAAAGACATCACTCTCAACATCCACTGTACACTAGAGCGGTACCCTCTTGCTGATTTTTTTAATATTTTCAGTTACTTGAAGGGTGATTTTACTTTGTAAAATTTAATTTATCAAATAACAACATGGTAGAAGGTATAAAAACTTTTTTATCTGAATATTTTTTTTTAATTTATTATCTATTATAATATACTCAAGATAATTTATATACTTAACTTTGTTTTAGTGCAATTTTATTTAAACAAATTTACATCTTAAAAAATATTTTTGTGTAGGATATAAGAAACTAATCCAGAAACTAATTATACATTTATAAATAATCAATTTTATTTAAATAAATATTATTTTTTACATTACTTTTTTTTTATTATTAAATTTTGTTTTATTTTATAGCTGTAGACATATTCATTTCAAGTTTTAATAAATATTATTTTGTCCACATGTAATATTATTATTAGAAAAAATAAATGTTTTTATATTTATTATATAACATAATTTAAAATAGTCATCATATAAAACATTGTATAATAATTTTATTTTTTATTACTTAATAATAGTAATATCTTAATTTAATTTAAAGGTGTCACATGTTAAAAAACTATGTTTACATGATATCTGAAAAACTCAAAAAAAAGGAAGCTGTAGTTCAGAAAGATCATAATATATAATTTTAATAGCATAAATAAGAAAAACAACTAGATGTTTTAACTTGTATAAATATATTATATTTTTTAAATAATAGCATTTAAAAACATTAAAATTCTTCTGCATAATTATATTTTAAAAATAGTTTTTAATTTTTATAATGCATAATAATTTTACATAATATAATATTTAAGTTTAAATCTGAATGTTTAATATTTATAATATGGTACTATAAAATATAAATGTAATCATAATTATGATTGGCATACATCATGTTTACACTATTTATGAAAATATATTTAGCTTTATAATTTATTGTTCAATACTTTAATATAATATCAAATAACCTAATATAACTATCATAATTAAATGTACAACAATAAAAGTATAACCACAAACTAAGATTATATATGGACTGGTAACGACATGGTAGGTGGGTGTTAGTGTATGATTACATTTTGTCACGGTCATTTTGTGGACGGGGAATCTACCTAAGCAATAGTTTATTATGCAAATCTATGCGGTCTATGATCTTAATTATTAACTCACTATTATTATAATTGTACTATATCTTAATCATTTTAGTATCTTAGTGTAAGATACTGTTTCTATAGAATAATTTTAGGATATTATGGGGTAACAAGATAGTACTCTAATTGTATAGATTTCTTCACTATTATATTTACTATGACATTTTCACTACATAATTTTGTCACCATTTCTAGTCTATATGATCTTTGTTTGTAATATAATACATTAAAATATATATTTAAAAAAATAAAATAACATATGGATATAAAAATTAAAAGTTAAAGTTACATTATTTATGTATTAATTAATCAGTTATTAAAGTCATGGTAAATACAAATACATAATTTAAACAATATTATCACAATAGTATTTAATAGATGGTAAAATATTTATAATTGTATATTTTTTGGATCTTCTTTCTCCTCTTATACTACTTACCATTTCTATTATAATCCACTAGAACAACAATATAGGCATAGCTGTTTCTAGTCTAACCATCCAATTATGCATTCACGTAATACCTTTTCATTATGGTGCCACTTATGATGACTGACTCCTGGCACAGTGTACTCTACCAACCGATCTGTTATGTCTAGCTGATGTAATCCAATTGGGTCTTTATCACTGTATACGTCATCTTGTCGCCGCTCTCGCATTGGTATCAGTTTACCAGAACTATCCAGTATGGCAAATTGACTGTGAAGGTAAGATATTCAATGATGAATAAATGTTAAATAACAACTATTGTATTATTATAATATAAATGATAAGTACCTAGATTGCCAAGGTGAAATAACCCCATCGTCAGGCCCACCAATCAATACCAGTCGCTGCAATCGAGTCAGGCCCAATTTCTTGATGTCGGGGTTAGAATTATCATTATCATTTTCTGTATAAAAGTTATCTTGGGCTGAGACTGTAGCCATAACTGTATTAACATCTGTTTTAACACTATTAGCATCACTGTTCGTGTCATTATGGTGTTTAGCAATTCTAACTGTAGCAGCAGAAACTGCTGCAATAACAGTGGCAATACGTGCCTCAATAATTGTTGGTGCATCATCATTAGTCTCTGCTGCAGTTGTAGTACTATTAGTTACTATAGTAGACATATTGATCATCGCCGTACTTGAATCGTTATCATTTTCAGTTGGTTGTAAATTAAAACTGTATGATTCTTGTTGTTTAACATTATCAATGACTGCAAGATACACACTGTATTTAAGGTATAGGTCTCTATGCCTGGGGTCATACCAAAAGTTGGCCACGGACAGAGCCCGTTGACCCAAGCGTGTGTAGAACAACTCATATGCCGTTCGCGCTGTCAATGCAGGGAACATTTTTGTGAAACACTCAGCTAGGTACAATAAATAAACAATAGTATAAAAATTATAAATGAATATTATTTTTTAAGCAAATGAATATAATATATACTAAATAAAACAGTGGGTCAATATTTTTGTACTAATTTTAGTATAAACTAGTAAAAAAACATGCTTTTTGCATGTACCAAATTCTTGGTTTTTGTACATGAATGAATGTTCAGAATAACTAAAGTTAAATACAAGTACAAGTGTCTAGCCAATAACGTTATAATATATTATATGCCTAATAAATTGTAATATTCGATACAACCTAGTATAGTTGTAAGTTGTAACTAATTTGCACATGATAACTAGGGCCCAGATTTATATGCAAATGCATATTCTTCTACAATTCACCTAGAATAATTTTGATTATAAATGCCGACGTTTTGTAATATATAGATTCTATGGTTAATTTTTTTTTTTTGAATATTTCTTGATATTTGCATAAATGTTGCATATTCTACAATTCGTAGAATTTACATCTGTAATGATACCTACTGTTGATTGTTAAATAACCCATTATAAAGTATATATCGATAAGTGATCGACATTGTTATCAATGGTAGACAAATGATGACAAATATTGGATTTTCTAGTGGTAAATTTATTATTACCCACACACGTCCACATTAGATAACAGTATAATATACTGTACAATACATATTGGAACACAGAATTTAGTTTTAGTTTCGTCTTTATCGTGTGTAGTGTATGGTATATTTTGTTTAAAAAATTTAACTTGCACCTTTTATTTTTATATAATGCCTAAAGTAAATAATGCTTCTCGGTATGTAAATGAATACCCAAACACATTTAAAACAGACAAAAATATATTATTTTGCAAGTTTTACTGTGTAAATGTGTCATGTTACAGAAAGTTTTAAGTAGTATAACATTTAAAAACTGCAAAACATATATCAAATCACAGATTGAAAGAAAAAAAGACCACTCCACCTTTCATAAAAAAAAACATTTAATCAGGTCAGAACTAATAATCAAAATACAAATAAGTTTAACAAAGATATATGTCATTTTATGGTGGCTAACAATATTTTACTTTTTAAATTAAACAATCCACAGTTTAAATTGTTTTTTTAAAAAATATCTAAAACTCTAATTGCCAGATGAATCTATCCTCTGAAAGAATTATTTACCGTTATGCTATGATGAAGTTTTATGTAAAATTATGAATGAAATGGGAACAATCCAATTTGGGTTTTGATTGATGAGACAATTGATGTACAAGGACGATATATTGCTAGTGTCATTATTGAAAAATTATCATCTAAAGAATGTACAAAACTAATCATCTTAACGGTTGAACAATTACAAAAGGCATATTTTCAAACAATTTCCCAATTATTTAATGATTTGATTAACATTTTATGGCCCGAAAAAATATTTTATAAAAAAGTAATGTTGTATATAACAGATGCTGTTCCGTACATGGTTAAATCTGGCAAAACTCTGAAAGTATTTTACCCAAAATTAATTCATGTAACATGCATGGCTCATGGACTACACAGAGTAACTGAAGTTATAAGAGAAAAATATCAAAATGTCGATCGATTAATTTCAAATACTAAAAAGATATTTTTAAAAGCACCTTCATGTGTAAATACTTTCAAATTGAGTTAATCTCTACAATCAATATTAACTCATTGAGGTACATGGCTTGAAGCAGCAATTTACTATGGGAAATATTTCAATAAGGTAAAATGTGTTATTAACGCTTTTAACCAAAATGAAGCGAAGTGTATTAAAAACACACATAGTTTATTTCATAATAAAGAGTTAAAAAATGAACTCGCTGTTATTACAATACACCTTCAGTATTTAATAGATACAATAATAAAACTAGAGAAATCGAATGTTACTTTAGAGATAGTCTATTGCTCATAGAAAATATTAAAATTAAATTCGAAGAAGGGATAGATTTTGCTAGATCTAAACTTACAAATGTGTTGTTAAAAAATCATGGATATTCTACATTGAAAAATATCGATAGTATAATCAACGGCAAGGTAACTGAATGTCATAAAGATGAGGAACTGTTAATTGAAGATTTAACGAGTTTTAAATACACACCAATTGTATCTTGTAACATGGAAAGAAGTTTTTCCAAATACAAAAGTATGCTTCGAGATAATCATAGGAGTTTTCAATTCGAACTTGAAATCAATTTTTAATATTTCATGTTGGTATTCGTCCAATAATAATAATTTAATATAAATAGTAACACTTTAATTAATTTATAATACTTTTATACTTATACAATGCCATTAAAAAGTTATTTTGCATTTTCTTTTAATAAATAATTTTTATACATAATATATTTAGATTGTGTAATATTTTTACTTAAAACCATATAGTTTGTTAATTTATAAAAAATATCATTTTGCATATTTATAACATAAATTTGCATATTTTAGACTTTTATTACATATAAATCCGGGCCCTAATGATACCTGATTATAATATCGGTACAATAATTTATTAGCAACTTAAATGATATATTTCATTTACTAAAAATATTCTTTAATTCTTGCCAAAAATAAATTATGTTGGTAAGTAAAATAGATACTAAGAGATGAATATAGACATATAATGGTACACCACAAAATTTTTCATAAGACTAACATATAAAAACACAGAGAAACACTTTTAACCACTCTATAGAAATATAATAAAATATAAGCAATATAATCAAGTATTTAATTAAAAAACAACCTACCACCATACTGGCCTCCTTGCGGTGAGCTAAGTGATACAAATGTCTTGACATTGTGCTCAGTACCATACTCTTCTATCATGCCTCTTGCTATGAGTCCGCCTTGTGAGTATCCTAGAAAATGTAAGCATAAATGTATACATCTTTCAGTTACATTTGTAATATTAGTATATTGAATAATATATACCTATTTATATGTTCATATATATCTACCTATAACATGCACACCCTCAGGATGTAATGAACATATTTTTAATAGATCATCAGCTAACTTCCTTGTCTGTCTCCACAGTGGTTCTAAACTAGCCAAACCACAGAACCTATCTATAACATATGTTTTGGTGCCTGGATGTAACTGTGAAGCATACAGATATAAAACTATGTTAAGTTACATTGATTGGTTGATTTTCAACAAAATTATTACAATAACCTGACAGTATGAAACTATTAGTAAATTATTTATGTAAAGTATTTAAAGAAAAAGTATACTCTTTTTAGGGACATGTTCAATAATTTTAAACAATTATTAGTTTAAAAGTGTACAAATTAAATTTGTTTACAAGTTAATACTTAAAATATTATATTGTGTTTCTATAAAACATAAATATAAAATTATATTTAAGATGAATATCTTATTTTCATTTAATTTTTAAGTTGTAAATACTGATAACAAAGTTTTAATTTTACTATAGTTTTTTTTTTTTTTGGTAAGTTTCTTTATTTAAGTATTTAAAAAATACTTCAAATACATAAATGAAACTAGTAAATTCAGATAAATTATTAGTATTTAAAATATTATTTTTGGAATAATTTTAAAAGTAATTTATTTATTTACAATATTTGTAATTTGTAACTATGAGCTATATACTACTAAGTACTGAATACTAATGGTCTACATTCATGGATAATATACCTAATACTAGAAATTATTATTAATTACCACTTGCATTGCAAAATACAGAATATAGCCGAGTTATTAGTGTACTGTGTATACTACTCAACTTTTTATGGAACTATTTTTTTTTAACAATTCATTTTTTCCACAATATTAGAAAATATTTTTATTCATTATTATATTATGAAAATTTAAAAACTGTGTTATATAATTACTCGACCATTAGGGTCCGTAAAAAATGTGTCCACTGTCTGCCAGTGGATGACCCCAGGAGTTAATTATGAAACTAGGAAATAAATTAAACTAAGTATTCACTTCAGCTATACGATCAGCCAGATGTTGCATTGTGCTGACATCACCAGTCATGAGACCATGTACAATGACTACTGGCCTGTACGGCCGCTTCTGTCCTGACATATTGTTGTATTCATTTGACTCCTTCATTGTCATCGGAGCAGCTTATTGCGTTGCAATGGCACCACTAAGACACTACTTTTTTCAGTATTTAATATCGTCTTTGATAATACACTAGCTATTGAACACAAATTATATAATTAAAATAATTAATGCACAACTAACTGTCACTTATCATACTCACATGATAGACGAAGCAGAATATTCCTCACCACGACTGCCCGCCGATGGGCTTACAAAGGACGTTAATCAATTATAAACTAAAAAGTATCACAAAGCACAGGAATGAAGTCAACAAAGTGGAAACGCTTAACAGTGATCAAGGTACATGTATAGATTGTTTCCGAATATTCAAGTTACTTTACTAGTAGGCTGTAGATTATTGAAGTAATGAACTTATAATGACTTATATTGATTTAATTTGTTATAAGGATAATATCGTTATGCTTAGAATTAACGTGTGTTGCGTGTCTGACAAACGTTGATAACATTTCGGTGGTGGCCCAAACTAATTGCGTGATTTTGGTTGCCTATTCCTAGCAAAAAAAGGCGTCCGTACTATCCCACATTATAATAATTAACGACATAATATTCATATACTTCTAGCAAAATAGAAAATCCGGACATTCGAAATCCGAACATTTTGGGCAATGTAAGAATAATCATTTTGACACTCGAATATTTCCTACATTGACCAGGCATTATACGAGAGCACATGGGCAAAGTTTACCTTGGCCGCCTTCAAGTAAGCAAAGTGAATTATATACAGCGCACTGCACACGTTTATATCTAATGACTTCATACGCAACAAGTGAGGTACCTACACGCAGTGACGTGCTGACGGTTTTTTTGTTGGCGGCTGAGTAATGGATTTAATACGAAGAAAAATATTTAATAATAATATTAAATATTAATAAAAAAAAAAAATGTAACTAAAACCTGTGGGTTGACGATTAAATAGCATAGTTTGCCTCAGGTCTGAAAATAGTTCACGCCACTGGTCTACACGGCTACACCTACTTATTTTATTTGTTTGATACCGCAACTTACGAGATATCTATTAAATTTATGAACAAAATATATAATTGCATTTATACTTATATGTAACATTACATTTTATTAACAATTAACTAAAACAAAATAATTAAAATAACTATAATATAATAATAAATACCTAATAGCTAATATTCATTTTATTTGTGTCACTACCTTTAGATATAATAATATAAGGTCTTCAATAGTACTATAGTAGGTGGTATGGGTACTTAAAACTAACAATAAATAAACAAATAATATATTTAAAGAATATTGGAAGAAAAGGTTTTTTTAATATTTAAATATTTTAAAATATGTAATAGGTATATTATTATTATAAAATAATAATAATAATATTTTTTTTCTAGTGTTACATGGAAACTAACATTTTTATTTTTATGTAAATCATGTTCGTACCATTAATAATCATATTACACTTAAATATTAAATAATTTATTTTATCTACCTATATAGTTTTTTTTATTTACATAATGTACTCAGTATAAAACTGTACTCCTGTTTATTATGTTGAAGTTCTACACAATAGTGTTTCAATGAGAAAATTATTCATCGATTCTTTGAAATTCAATCACATCAATAGTATTCTATTTAAGGAGTAAAAAATGGTGTGAAGTCAATCCGTCGTTTTTATTAGTTATATTAATTGTATATTGCTCAAGAAAGAGGGACCCAAACACATTCGTTTGCACCTAAGTCTTTGGCTCTCCAATTACGACATTGAACAGTCTCTCAATTATTTATAATGGAAACTTGAATTTATATTTAACACATATACATTACAGTGACTTACTCGGTATCACGGAACATTTATAAAATTTCGCTCTTCTTTATGGGACAGAAGGGGGGATGTCCAATTTTAAGAATAAATAAAAATTAAAAAACTTAACTTGCATTTTATATAAATAGTATATAATATTGTAATAGTTTATTGGAATCATTTATTCATGTGTTTACTTTTATACCAATTGCAATTGAAATTATAAATATAAGTACTTAAATACCAATACCTACCTATCTAATATATTAAGTACTTGCATGTAAATGTATTTGGTACATAATATTATAAATATTATATAAATAAATGTTTTATGTATAATAAATATCAAATAAAAAGTCTAGAATTATACATAATATAGAATATAGACATCAAAATAAACAATAGCAATTCAGCATATTTATTTTTTATTAATTATTAACAATCATAATATAATAACAGTATAATATATTATGATAAAGGTTCATATTACTTAATGTAAAATTTGAATAACAAAACTTAAATATATGATTACAAATTTTTTCTCCTCTCCTATTTCTGAGCAAATACTCTTATTATTTCACTAAAATCTAATTTATTTGTTATTGATGATTCAATAGCAAACTGCCAAGCTGTTAAGTCGAACCTAACTGTGTGCTGCATTCTGCACATTGCGTAAATATGTAATAACATATTGTCATAATCAGTTAATCAAGGAATCATTCAGAATTCATGAAAAATAGAATAATCCATAATAAACCTTAGTCAAATTTCCAACTTTAAATCAATAATATCTTACATAGGAAAAAAATCATTTTATATAATTATAATTTTTGTAAGTTGGCTGAACACAAAAAAGAAATAAATAGAAATGTATTGTCTCCAAAATACCTTCTAGGCTGGCAGAGGGCAATGGCCCATCGTGCTCTCCCCCTGAATATGGGTCTTACTGCAGAACAGAACAATTATCTACTTCCACATTTTTTATTTATTTATTGTGAATCTAAAATAATTTTATTTCTCTGTCTAATTTTGTTTTTTTAGTTTTACAATTGCTATTCATATTTTTAAATACAATATGATTAGTAGTTAGTTTGAAACACGTCGGATAATTGGCGGTGAGTAAACTTATATATATATATATTATGTTCATATAAAAGTCAATGTGTGTATGGTTGTGATTTATAACTTTATGAACTTAAAACTTGATACTATGTATCCCAATATTTCTAACTGATATGACATTATAATTCAATAGATTACAATTTGTACTATAACAAAACATAAGGTAAATTAGTGGATTAAATTTAAAAAATCAATGCTTTTCACACAATCAATGTGCACCTACGTACTTGTGTAGGAAAACCAAATGGTTTGATTGTTTATGTACTAAACAAAATAATCAAAAAAATTGTATAGGTACTTATACAAAGTCATTGCAATGATCTCATAATTAATATCAATGTCAATATAATTTTAAAAAAAATGATAATGCACAATTTATAAGTGGCTGGCAATGATATTTATATAATACTGCTAGTACCTTCATAAATATTAAATATTTTATTTGTAGGTATTAAATTATTTGAACTACTTCAGAGAAGTAGAATCTGGGCTAATATAATACTCCTATCTAAACTAATTAGTGAGGAAATGGACAATGCTTTAGACCTTTTATCTAAGGCATAAAATCAACTTTAAGGTCCCTAGTGCAAACCTACATAAATTCTCAGTATTCCATATGCTACTGATACTATTTATAAAACAAGCTTGTCTTGCACATATTGAAATGGTCAATGAGGATAAAATGACCTATCACTCATAATACTCATTTTTAATTGCATTTAATACTTTGTTAATTGTTAATTAAATTATTCTAATATTATTTTATAAATATCGTTAAGTATTATGTGTCAATGTTGTGCGTTTTAAAATTTATAGAAAGAGCTTATTCCATGAATTCATACTAAATAAATAAATAAATAAATAATTAAATATAATACTGCAGCATCCAATCATCAAAATATCTAAGAAGCAATTTTAAATAACAAATAATTGAATAAGAAGAAACAAAATTGAAAAATATTTGAAAATTATATTAAGTATTACAATGAATATCCTAGTAGCTCAACTATAAACAAATCTAATAAGTTATTTGAGTGCTGAATACAATTTATTTTTGAATGTTTATATTTTGACTAAAATGCATAAACAGTGCTTATAAATATAAAACTAACATACAAACTTAACAAAAATGAAATATTAATTGAAGAAATAATTGTTGGTTAATATAAAATATAAATCAAATAATATAGGTACATCAAAATAAGATTTAAAAAAATTATAAAATAAAATACCAAGTTTAATATAATACAATCCATAGACCATGTACATATTAAGGTTTAGAATTAGATACATATAATAGGAATAATAGTTATAATTAATATAAATTATATGTTAATTATAAAAACTTTAGTTATATCATTAATAGTTTATAAAATAATGGTAAATTAAACACAATTTATAGTTGACATATTGTATGATTCAATTATGACCATTTAAGCAATTTTAAATAATATTACATATATTTTAATTATCATTCAAGACATAATTCAAATTATTGTCTAATAATAATAAGTAATCATATAAAATAATATATAAATATATAATTAGTACTTATATATTAATCAGAAAATAGTTATTTTTAGTACTTTTTTTGCTGATCTGAAATTCCTTATTTTTTTTTACTTGCATATTTTAACTGAATATTCTTTAATAATATTTATCATATTTTTATTGATATTGATAAATAAAATAAAATATTTTAAATATTCTATTGCTGTAAATAATTGTTGATTTAATTGAATCATTTTTTTTTTTTTATTTTTATATTATTAACATTTTATCTAAAAAATATTGTTTATTATTAATAGGAAGTTTATTATTTAGTAGAAAATGTTTAATATGAATGTAATATAAAAAAAAAAAAATTACAAAATGAAAGAATTATTGGTATTGTCAGTAATTATAACTAAAACAAACCAAATTACAATAAAACTGTATATGCAAAATTGTAAAGAATAATTAATTATTAGCATTTAACATTATCGCCATGTAGTTGTACAATTAAAAAAAAATTAACAATTGAGCATAACAGTGCTTATGATAAATATGGTTAAACTATGAACAAACCACATTCTTGATAATAAATATTAAAAAAAAAAAGCTTAATTCTTATATTTATGTATATAAAATAAAACAATAAAATATACTTATACATATATATATATAAACAAATTAAAAAAACTTAAAAAAAAGAACAAATTTTAGAAATAAAATATTATTGGTGTACAACAACAAAACATTATATTAGTCATGGTTATATAAACCGATTACCATGAACACTTGACAGTATGCAGCACTGAAATTTATTACAATTTTTTACAAAATTAAAAAATACATAATATATTAAATCATACAAGTATAAACTGCTAGCTTGTATAATAATAATAATAACTAGGGCTCAGAAGTTATAGAGGTAAATATATACACATAAGAATCAAAAGGTGGAGAAAAAAATTATAATTTATTAAACATTACTTATTAGTTACATAATATGTAGCATACTACTAAAATAACATATTATATATTATTATTTTTTTATTAAAAATAACTAAAACATCAATGAAATATTATAATGAAAAATTTGTCATCATAAAATAATATCTCATCATAGCAGATACCAAGTCATAACAAAAAAATGCTTTTTAATACTTTGCATAAATCTCTAGAAAAAGAAGTGTTTATTGTATATATATTGAGTAAAATATATAAAGTAATAAAATAAAATTGTATTGATATTAAATAGTATGCAAAGATATTAAAATTGACTATGTATGCATTCAAAATTGTATAGAATGAGTTTTTAGTTTGGTTTTTAATAAATAGAGAGCTACAATAAAATATGCTATAATGCATCTCTCATAATGTCTCAGCTCTAGTAATAATATAACATGAAGTAAATATTACTTGTTTAAACACCAATAGTAGTGCAACAATATATGTTAAAACATGGTTTTAAACATCAGCACTAAGATTGAATATTTCTTGTATTATCTCTGGCTGTTTTATTTGATGTTCTTGTAAGTTACTACAACTATGGCTCACAAGTTTTGAAAGAGCGTCACGCAATCGACCATTTTCGATTTTCAGTTTTCGATTCTCTTCAGAAAGCAGCTCCCATCTTTGTTTTCGCTTTATTCTACACCGTTTGGCAGCTGTTCTATATTAAATAATTTATTGTCATTAATAATATTCAATACCATTATAACAATTATAATAAAGAGAAATATTATCTGTTTTGTCAGAAGCTTTTATTTTCATAATTATATTTTGTACTACATATTTTAAATTTTTTTTTTTATAAGCATATATTTAAATGCTTATACAATAATTATAAATGTTCGAAAATTGTATACTTGATGAGGAGTAAAAATAAAAATTTAAATAATTGTGAGTAATGACATGTAGTAGTTACAGAATATTATAAGTACCTATTCCTTTCTAACATTTCTTGTTTTCGTTTTTGTTTTTGATATTGCTTTCGACTATTGTAGTCTTCATCTTCCTGGCCATTACCACTATAGTTTTCATGTTCTAATCTATCGGTATTTTTGACAACAAAATCAATATTATTGTCATTTTTCTGCTGCTGCAGTAGTTGATCGAGCTCGTGATGGCTTTCCGAAATGATTGAAGGCTTCTGATGCCTCTGTAGAAGTTGCTTCACCAATAGATTCTGTTTTAAAGCCTTTGATTGTACGTGAACATAAAAACATATGTAGATATAAATGGTATTATTATTACAAGTTGGTTCTTAAAATAGTAATAGGAATTAGGAAGAAATAAATTATTGTTAAATACCAACCTGTTTAATTGCAATTGTATCATTTCTAACATTGATGATTATACCACTGTTTTTATCATCGACTTCTTTATCATAGAATTCTTGATCATGATGTGTTATTGTTGTATCAATGACACTAGTTGTGGTTGTAGTTGTTGGAATAATGAACTGATGCTGTTCAATAATTTGTTGGTGTTGTTGATGTTCAGGTTGTAAAGGGAGAGTTGAGTTAAGCGGTTGTTGTTGTGGATGCTCTACCATCATAACTAATACACCTCTAGTCGGTGTCTTGAGTGAAATAAAAATAAAACCGACAATATATTTAAAACTTATATATGAACAAGTGAACCTACTTCTGTTGATGATGTGATGTATATATTCTGCTGTTGAGATTGAGGCACAGTTGTTGTATTCATCTTATTAGATTCAACTGCTACAGTTGAAGAAATCATATCCATTGATGTTGAAGTCTTCAAAGCTGAAATTATATATTAATTATAATAAATAATAAATAATAATAACAATAATAATAGTATTTTCACTTAAACAACTGAATAACTCTTATAAACAAGTAGTATTATAAATAGCAGATGCAAATAAGATAAATATGGTAATAAGTTATTTCTATTTATCCAAAAATACGCATTAAAAGAATTATTTTTTTTTTTAATTACAACTAAAAAATTAATCTATGAGAACTTGCAAGTACCTACTTATTAAAGTAGATGGATCATTTTTATTTAAACACAAAATGTATTACAGTGAAACCTGACTTAACAGACACCTATATAACGGACAAAATTACCAGGTTCTGGCAAAAAGATATGTATTCCAATATATTTCAACCTGTCTATAATGGACAATTTGTATTACGGATACTGACACTAATATTTATTTTAGTGATTTCATAACGGACAAAAATCCTAGTTCAAATTCAAATGTTCATATCATATGTATGTACAAACTATGAAACAATGTAATATGGAATGTAATTAGATACACGTGAAAACACGGATTACGACTGATTACAATAACGTTAATTGCAAGTATCTATTGAATTTATTTAGTTGAAATACATAGATACAATTAAACAGAAACAAATCTAGATATAAATTATAACCATGAGTAAATTTAACATTTTTATTCTGTTTCTATTGGTTTGCAGTCAGAGTTGTACATATTTTTTTTAGCAATACTACCTCCTGTACTAAAGCTTTGAATTTAAAACAAAAAACAAACATCAATACTTTTAAAATCAATATTATCAATATCATTTTTTAAGAAATAATTATATAATAATTAAAATTAAATTTATAATGTATATGTATAATAAATAATAATATTATATATAATAATACTTATGTACAATATTAATAAAATATATGTACAAAATTTTCATTTTCATTAAACATATTATGTTTGTAAATTAATTTTATTTTTAAAACACTGAAACCTATTTACAACAAACATCTGTCTATAATAGATAATTATTTTGGTGCTGTGACTGTCCGTTATATACAGGTTTCACTGTATTTGCAAAGAAAACTTAATCTATTTTAATAACTATGAAAAACTATTTATATTAAATTATTATTATAGTTGGAACTAAACCTATGTTTAACACTTACTAGTGTTGTAATTGGACGTGTTAACAACAGTGGTTGTTGCAATGAATGGAGTGTTTAAATCACCATCATTGTTATTGTTGTGATTGAAAGGATTTTCTAATGTATTAGCTTCATTTTTTTGTTGTTTCAATACTGCTTGTTTAAATGTTTCGTCAAACGGATTGGCCATCATCATAGTTGCCACAATGGCTGTTGAAGATGAGTCAAATAAATTTGAAGAAGTAGGTTGTCCTGTTGTTGTTGCTGTGGTGACTATTGTAGCAGCAGTAGAAGCAGGGACCGTAGTAATAGTTGTATCACCTAATGGTCCAGTTAACGAAGACATTACTACAATATTTTGTAAATCGTTAAATAAACCAATGTCATCACAATGCCTAATGAATGTATTTGGTGTGGGTAGCTCCTGCTGTTTATTATTTTCTGTGGCAGTGGTTGTAGTCATCGTTGTCATTGACATTGATGTTGTTACTGATGGATGAACTGGTGTGAGAAGCGGTAGATTCAATTGTTGTTGTTGCGGCGGAGATGATAGCATTAATAAAGGTGGCTGCGGTGTTGATAATTCTTCTGTTGTTGATAGTGGGTCAGGTGGTGCTATAACCAGTAAAATATATATAGTTATATAATATGTAATATTGCCACATTTCATGTATTTTAGTATCAAACAGTTTTATTAAATTAAAATAGCAGTGAATACCATCAGGTAAACCCGTAACAGAATGTTAGCTAAGCAATATGAAGACAGCCAATCATTACTAATGTTACTAATACAAAAAAAAGTAATCTCTTCAAAAAATGGCTAAAAAAGGGGATGTGTGGTAAAGTAGAAAAGTTCCGAGATAGATATGACTATTTATTTATTTATTATAGTTATAATATTTAATATTTATATGTTTTATAAAAAAATTAATTTTTTTTTTTAAATCATATTTATATTTAAGCAACCCACCCAAGGACCGATCTATCAGAAAGATTCCCGGTTTCCCAATCTACAGCTACTAGCTAGTATTGCTGTGCAGGTACAGTACTATAGTTGTTAAAATGAATATATTAAATACTTTGTTGATCATCATAGCAATGCAATGTACCTAAAAAAAATTACATGTATACTTTGGATGAACCACTAGTCTAATATATTATAATATAAATTCATCAAACAACAAATGTTTGCCTCCAAAATGCTTTACTACAATTAATACATTGAATATGAGATTTTATTTGAATAATTTTAACACTCGTTCATCAGACATCTATCAAACATAATAATGTTGTTTGTAAATGATAATAATAATGTTATAAGGTAAGGTATGTAGTTGGACATAATATCTTACTTTGATAATAGTAATAGTATGCCATTCTATCGCATTCGCTTTCTTAACAATATGACTGGTTGTTACTGCGGAGTCTGCAGTATCCGTTTGTTTGATGGCTACAATGAAAAACGACCAACATACATTAATTGTCGATATGAGACACATGCCTATGTACGTGTCGTCAATAATTACTCTGGGCACAACGACGTTGATAAAATGTTTGCGTCACGTCTCGTGTAACGACGTTAAGTTGTTAAAAATGCCAAAAACGTAATACCGTTGTTGACAAAATATGAAAGGGTAGCAAACGGCGCGGCGACGGTACTTTTACTTTCAAAAAGTTTAAAAGTCGGTCGCCGCGCTCACAGCACGCGCATTATCAATTTATCATCTCGGTGATTACCACTATCGGTACTTACATGATAATGATACTTGAGACTGGAGACGTCATGGTATCGTAATAGTAGGCGGTAGCTACAATGGCCTGTCCATGACAAAACAGACCTATCGCTGCCGACGCTGATCAACACCCACCTGACCGCTCAACCTCTGTGAGAATATAACAATAGTGACGCAAGTACGCGACTGTACCGACTGATTACGGCTCACCGGCACATGAGAGCCGTAACTCGCGATTTCCTTCATCGTCTTTGACAGCCACAAAAATCATAGTGAACCGACATGCGCCGTTTGTGCCCCGTGGAGGTGTCGGCCATTAAAACCTCCACAGTCCATCGGTTCCCTATACTACATCCGGCCGTCATCATTATCATCTAAAGCCGAATCGATGAAATACGAATGATTCTGTAACGACTGTAACCGACTTTGTTGTTGACGATTTATTTACTTAATTATTTAATTACTAATTTACTATTTACTTAGGTTCTATTCCGAGCCATAATTATGCGTCTCGTCATAAAGCGATCAGAGCAGAGGCGGACAGAAGATAGTAACGCTAGTGCCGTTGAGACCAATCAACAGGCAGTTCACCTGTTGCCTTGTAAGATCCACACCCGCAAACCAGGTGACAACCACCAGACATCGACGGCTCCTGTCGACCGATACTTTTGTCCGTACACCAAAGTTGGAACGGATGATGAAGCTGTGTTGTGGCATTCGTCATTGCGTGGCAAGCCACTGACTGGTGTCATGCTCAGTATGCCCGATGGTTATGTTGGCGTATTGTGTGCCGACGAGGATGATGGCGGCAGCACTAAAACGGTCAATGATTCTACAGCGGCAGTAGAAACGATTGCTGGAGAGGTAACTCAGGAACTGATGTACTGGAATTGGGACCGCATTCCAACACGTGAAGACCCATTGCTGTCAGCACTTGACTGGGTGCAGGTATCTGAAGCCATCATGACCAACAACGACTGACATTATTATTATTTATGTTTCTGCAATAATGCTTGTATTTCTTTATTCAATTTATTTTTCATTACAAAGATGTATTCCATTTTAATTTTTAAACACTATTAATAAATATTTGATACTGTAATATAAAGTTTAATTTTTATAACTAGGTATATAATTACATCTCATTAAATACTTAATAATATCAGCAAACTAGCTTTTTTTTATTTGTTCTTATAAAACCTCCAAACATAAAAGTTAAATGATTTATGATTCAATATAATATATTAAAAAGTATTTTTATATAAAAAAATTTCCAGTGCAAGTATTTATTATCATGTAAAATATACATACTTGTTTTGTGTTGAACATACCGGTTCAATCATTAAAGTAATACATATTATTGACATAAATTAATAAAAATTATAAAATGTGCAATATGACTACAACTGATAGGTATAGAAAATAAATTTAAAAACTACTCATTTAATTGGTTTACGAATATTTTATATAAACATATAAAAATGGGTTAATTAAGAATAATTATTCAGTAATTCTTAAATGCTATTAATTACTAAATGAAAAAGGAGGAATTACAAAATTGTATTATTATTTAGGAATTATGTATATATATTTATTAGATAGAATATTATAGTCTTGCTGTAATGTCCTCAAACATACTCAGTAGTCAGGACACGCCCATTTGACATCTTTTAAAATATATATCTGTTACGGGCAAAGTAGAAAATCCGGGCATTGTATAACAATGCTCGGGCACTGTGCACAATGCCCGAACATTTTGGACAATGTAAGAATGATTATTTTAATAGTCAAATTGTTTATACATTGACCGGGCATCGTACTAGATTGTCCGGGCAAAGTGTACCCTGCCCAGATTCAAGTAAGAAAAGTGACTTAAATACAGCACACTACACAGATTTATATCGAATTGCATTTATACGTAACAATATCACTATAAAACTGTACTTAGATATTTTATTTGTACACGACAATGCGACGACAGCGATAATACGAACCGATAATATTTCTTATTCGAATCATTAAATTCCTATTCCATATTTTCTAATGATTATTGTCACGACGGCGACGTCTCGTAGTCTATCATTAGTCGCAGCATGTAGTGTTTTTTTTCTTTTTTCTAACTATTTTCTAAGTATTTTTGTACTATTTTCTAACACAAAATGGAAAAAAAGTTTAATGAAAAGTTTAACAATTTACTATTAAACAAAAATGCAAATGCTGTATTTTTAAATAAAGTAAAATACGATGAATTAGTTTTAAAATGAATAAAGTGAAAACTAAAACCGCAAAAAAGACTGCAGATGATTACAAATTAATTAAAAAGTACGATGTTGTAAATATATCAGGTATTGAAAGTTAGTAGTTCCAGTATCCGAAGGTAATTTAATTAAGTATATGTTTACAACGAACAATTATTTCCACTTCTTAACGAAACACATATATCTGTGGGACATGGAGGTAGAAACCAAATGGAGTATGAATTGAACTTAAAATATAAATATATAACAAGGGAGACAATAATGATATTTTTAAATTTATGTGATCATTGTCAAAAAAAAAAGGTTTAGTTATAAAACCTATACTTTCATCAGAATTGAACTCTCGCTGTCAAGTTGATTTTAATAGACATGCAAGCCCAGCCTGATGGCGATTACAGGTTCATAATTGTCTATCAAGACCACCTTACGAAGTTCGTAATTCTTAGACCGTTAACTCATAAACGGGCTAAAGAAGTAGCCTACGTGTTAATTGATATTTTCACAACATTCGGAGCCCCGACAATTTTGTAAAGCGATAATGGAAGGGAATTTGTCAATAAAATAATTATTAAGTTGTGTAGTATGTGGGAAAAACTTAAGATTGTTCACGGAAAGCCTAGACACTCACAAAGTCAAGGATCTGTTGAAAGGGCCAATCAAGATATTCAAAATATACTCGCAACATGGTTAGCCGATAATAATTCCAGAAAGTGGAGCGAAGGTCTTAAATTCGTTCAATTTATGAAGAATCGAAGTTTTCACCATGGTACAAAACTTCGCCATACGAAGCTATGTTCGGAACACTTGCTAAAGTTGGCTTAAAATCAACCCAAATTCCAACTGATTTAATTTCTACTTTAAAATCAGAGGAAGACTTAAAAAAAGCTCTAGGCTGTGCAGTTGATATCGAAGACATCGAAAAAAGTGATGGAAATGATAAGGACAGTGCAAAACAACATGCAAATTTTGCTAACGACGATGAAAACGATCAAATAAAATTGAGAATAGAATCAATTTCTTCAAATTGATCAAATGTTGCTGAAAATCTTAAAGCACAAGCTAACAAAATGAAGAATTTGTCTGAAGAACGATTTTTTCCAGGAAAAAAAGGAGAAAATGTAAAAATAAAACTTCCTGATGTGGATCGAGCAAGATGTGATCTTCGGTGTATTCTGGGAGTTATACTTTCTGGTAATTAATCTTAGATGTTAAGACTCGTTGAAACTTTGAATATTTAATGCTACAATGGATTTATGAATTAAAAAGATTTATTTCTGTTGATTTGATAGAATCTAATAGTAAAATTGATAACTTAACAAGGGATCAATATTCAACAATTGAAGGTTTGCTGTGCATACTAAAACCGTTATACAAGGCCACAAATGATTTTTGTAGCTCTTTATTCCCCACAGCAGCGAGCATTATTTTTTATTTGCATTATGTTATTGAAACCTTAAGAGATATACAGCAAAATAATTTAAACTCAAAGGTTCGCACATTTGCATCTAAAGTAAACATTGGTATAACTAAACATTTTCCCTTGTTCAAAGACAATACAACTTTATTATTTTGTATGGTAGTTGATCCACGACTTAAAGCTTCTTTTTTAAATGAACATTAGATTGAAAATTTGAAAACCGCTATGAAAAATGAAATTATTAAAAATCAGTTACCATTAGAAGCAGTTAATATAAATACTATTCCTGATGTAAATACTGATAAAGATGATATGTGGTCAATGGTTGAAAAATGGAATACAGAAACACAAAATCAAACAAATAATGAAAATAACAATTTAATAATTGAAAAAGAAATAGAAAATTATATTCAAGATCTCAAGGAACCAAAAAAACAAATAGTTTTCAATTTTGGAAGAATGTGGGTCAAATAAAATACCAATATATTAAATGGCTTACTCTTCAACACTTAGCAATACCAGCAACTCAAGTTATCAGTGAAAAATTATTTTCATCGGCTGGCCAAATTGTATCAGATAGAAGAACAATGTTATTACTTGAGCATGACTTGAGAACGGCCTGATTGGCTAATTTTTTTTTTTTTGTTGTGTTCATAATTGTTAGGCAAGATTTTTATGAAAGATTAGAAAATTCAAAATCATTTACAAGCACAATTAAAAAACCTTAAGCAATTCCCAGAATTTGACCTATTGGCTATTTCAAATTAGGTTATGTCTGAGTACTCAACATTTTTTTAGTACTCGTGAATTATCGAGTACTCGACTCGACATCTAAAAACAATACTCGTCCAACCTTATATTTTTATATTGTTTATAATACAAATAAATAACTTCAAAATAACTATTTTCAAATTTTTAAATAAGTTTTTTTTAGTTTTTTCTTGTTAATTATCACCAAAAAATAAAATTGTTTAATAAATATTTAGTGCCAGATGCAAAAAATTTAATTGAAAAATAAAAAATTATTTTGTTGGTTATAATTCAGACACTTGGAATTTTCATTGAATGTTGAGATTATCATTTTCCATACTATATTAAATTTTAAAAATATTTTGAATGTTTTTAACTAATTGAAGGTATAAGAAATTTTGGGTTTTTTTCTATTAATATCGATAAAACAATTTTCGTTTAGAAAAAAGAATGAAAATTTAATATAAGGTTTATAAAAAAGGTTCATAAATTGTTAATAATAGCAGTTGAAAAATATTAAGATACAGATGTACACTTTTTTTTTATAAGCATTTAAAGTTCAAATTTTGAATGGAATTCAGCAAAGTCTCAAAAATGTGCAAATTATTTTGTAGTTAAAAATTAATAAGATGTTTAATTTGTATAGCTAACAATTGAAAATTTAAAACAAGGTTTCTCATAAGTAGTTAATAGTGTAACCAAAAAAATATATTAACATAGTTATTTTTTTGTAGACATTTCAAGTTCAAATTTTAATAAAATTAGATATTTAAACAAACAATAACATTGTTAAGTTATATTAAAATATTATTCATGTATACTTGAAACTTTTAATGTATATCAATATATTTTATACCCACAATGACATTTTCAAATGGTATGTTTTTGGCAAAAATTTATTCAACCTACTGTGTTAATAGTATAGTAAAATAAATTACTTTAACATCAAAAATATGAGAAAATATACTTGTAATGTAGGCTAACAGACCACATTTACTCAGAATCGTTTTTTTTTTATACAATGATATTAAACTATTGCATTCAAGTTTAACACATTTATTACAGTAATCGATTCAACCTATTGTACAGCTTCTCATTGTAAGTTCTAGTTTTATAGTTTATGTTTTTTTAATGATTAGCTGGTCTTCAAATTCTAATTATTCAGTTTTAGGGATAATTCGTTTTATTTCTCAAATGATTTCTTATGAAGTAAGAATAATAATTATTATTATAAATTTAATATTTTTAATTAATAGTTTTAATTTAAATGATTTTTATATTTATCAAATAAATTCAAAATTTTTTTTCTTTTTTTGATATTTATTTTATTATTAATTAGATTTTTAGCAGAAATAAATCGTTTTCCTTTTGATTTTTCTGAAGGAGAATCGGAATTAGTTTCTGGTTTTAATATTGAATTTAGAAGTTTATTTTTTATTTTTATTTTTATATCTGAATATTTAACCCTTAAATGCACACTGTAGCAATTTTGCAACACGATATAAATCCATATTTTAATACACAATATGGTGTTTCTATTTATTGTACGTACCATCAATCGGACTGTTTATAAACTAATACATCATTTGCGTTATCAATTCTGATATTTTGTTGTCTTATTGGAGGGAAATTTTATCACAAATGCTAGTCGTGTATGATACGCGTATTATGTATGACATGCCCAATTTCTATCACATATTTATTGTTTTATTGGCTATTTAAACATGAATTGAAAATTACAGGACATTAAGTAAGAATACATTTGTAAAATATGCATTTTCCAATCGTTTATATATTGTATTTTTCTTTATATCGCAGATTTAAAGCGTGTTGCAGATTTGCAACAGTGTGCATTAATTACATAAATTGACATTTGATTTTTCTAGAAATTTATATAGCTTGGAGATACAAAAGAGTTTGTAAAACTAAAGATACTGCTCCCAAATTTACTTTGGCTGGTTGAAGAAAAGATCTTGCTTACACATTATGTAAAATTGGTGAAGTAAGACCGAAAAAAGGAAGGCCCTCTACACCACTGCAAAATAAAATAGCTAGCACTAGACCTCAATCGTTTAGACCATCAAAAGATGTAAGAATAGATCAAAAAAGTCATTGGTCAATCCAAATGGATAAAAGAGGGCGATGTAAATATCTTAATTGTAAAGGTTTTACAAACAACCAATGCTCAAAATGTGCAATTTATTTGTGTAACAACAAATCACACACATAATTTGAATCATATCATAACAAATAAATTTAAAAAAATAAAATGACTTCTTTTTTTTTAATTTTATAAAGTATATAAAGTTATTATTAATTATTTTTAATATTAATTTTGGATTTGTTTTGTATATTTTTTCTTAATAAATAAAGTCCTAATAAAATTTTATATTTTGAAGTCATTTGCGCACACTGTAGCAATTATGCAACATGTCTAAAACTGTTTTTTTTTTCGTAGTTAATATGGCTTGTATAATTTTTTAAATATTTTTTTCAGATTCTACGCCTCCAAATTAGTTTAAAAACATTTAATTAAAAAAAAAAAAGTCGTGCATTTAAGGGTTAAGAATTATATTTATAGGAATATTAATATGTGAAATATTTTTTGGATTAATAATAAATAAGTATTATTTAAATATTTTTATTTTAATATTTATATTTTTAATTATTTGATTACGTGTATTTTTACCACATTTTCGTTATGATAAATTAATATATTTAATTTGCAAATTAATTTTACCTTTATCATTGTTTTTATTTTTATTTAATTTTTCTATTAAATTATTTAATTTATATCATTAATTTTAGTATTAAGTTAATAGAATAAATTCTATTTTTTATTTTCAAAATAAATATTTTAAATAAATTAATTAACTAATTTTTATTAAATTAGTAATTTATCTCATATTTTTATTAAATAATAATTAATAAAAAAATATGAAAAATAAATTATAGTAAAAAAATTGTCTTGTAATAAATGGATACTCAACTGGTTGTCTACCAATTCAAGTTAATATTAAAAATGTTATAATAAATATTCAAAATAAAATTTTATTTAAAGGATAGAATTTATTATTTAAAATTTTTTTGTTATTTATAATAGGGTAAGATTAATAAAATTAAAATTGATATTATTAGTGCAATTACTCCTCCTAATTTATTAGGAATTGCTCTTAAAATAGAATATGAAAATAGAAAATATCATTCTGGTTGAATATGATTAGGAGTAATTATGGAGTTTGCTATTTCAAAATTATTATGATCATTTAATAAGTAAGGAAAAATTAAAGTTAAAATAATAAATATTCATAAAAATATAATTAATCCAATTAAACCTTTAATTAAAAAATAAGGGGAAAATGAAATTTTATTAAAATTTCTGTTAATTTCTAAAGGATTATTAGATCCTGTTAAATGTAAAAAAAATAGATGAATAAAAGTAAATAAAATAATAATAAAAGGTAAAATAAAATGGATTGAGAAAAATCGTGTTAATGTTGCATTATTAATTGAAAAGCCTCCTCAAATTCAAATCACGATTGATTCTCCTAAGTATGGGATTGCTGATAATAAGTTTGTAATTACTGTTGCTTCTCAGAATGATATTTGTCCTCATGGTAGTATATAACCTACGAAGGCTGTTATTATAGTTAATAGTAGTACTAATACTCCAATGATTCATGTTATTTTAAAATTAAATGAGGTTTTGTAAATTCCTCGTCTAATATGAATATATATTATAATAAAAAATATTGATGCTCCATTAGCATGGAAGGAACGAATTAGTCATCCGAAATTAATATTTCGATTTATATTTACAATTATTTGGAAAGCTAAATTTATATCTGTTTTATAATTAAAAGCTAAAAATAATCCTGTTAAAATTTGATTAATTAAGCAAATTATTAATAAAAATCCAAAATTTCATATAAAATTAATTCTAGTAGGTGTTAGCAAATTTAATATTGGTGATAAAATTTTTAATATATTTTTTTTCATTAGTTGTTTTTTTGTCTAATAGGGCCTTTATTAATTTTTAAAATTCAAATAATTAAAATTAATATAAAAAAAAGAATTAATATGATTATATAAATTATTAAATTATTAAGTAATATAAATGTATTTAATATATAAAAATTGTCTTCATATATAAATTTATTTTCATAATTTATATTTTCTATTATTAATGATGGTTTTAAGAAGAAAATAATTATGTAATTACAGTTAGTAGTATAATATATATAAGTAATATAATAGTAATATAATATAAGTAATATAATAGTAATAATACTAAATTTAAAAATTAATTTTTTAAAATTTTTATTTAAATTTAATTCATTAAAAGCAATACTTAAAATATATAAAAAAATAATTATTAATCCTCCAATATATAAAATAAAAATTATAAATGAAATTCATGCTGTTTTATTAATTAAATTAATTATTAAAGTTATTGATATTGTTTGTGCTAAGATAATTAAATTTGATCTAATAGGAGATTTTATCATTTTTTGATATTATTGTTAATATAATTGTTAATATTAAATTAATTATTAAAATATATTTAAAAATTCAGTATATATTTTAATTAAAATATTAATTTTGGAGATTAATGATAATATTTATATATTTATACTGATTTATTTTAAATAATTTATAATATTGATTTACAATATCAATACATTTTTTTTAAACTATTAAAATGATAAATTTATTTATTTTAGTTTTATTATTTATATTATTTTTAGGAGTTTTATTTTATATTTTTAATTTTAATCATTTATTAATAATATTATTGGGATTAAATATTTATTATTAGTTTTATCTTTATTATTTTTAATAAATTTAATAATATTTATTAAACAGTATATTTTATTATTAGTTTTTTTTTTATTTTTTGTATTTGTGAAAGAGTATTAGGTTTAACTATTTTAATTTTAATAGTTCGTATATATGGAAATGATTATTTAAAATCTTTAATAATTTTAATATTAATTGTTTTTAGAATGATTTTTTTTTAGCTTTAAGGATAAAGGATGATGATTAACTCAGAATTTTTTTTTTTTTATATATATTTTAAGATTCCAATATTCAATTAATTTTTGAATATTAGATATTTATTTGGTATAGATATATTTTCTTATTTAATATTTATGTTAGGAATTTGAATTATTAGATTAGTTTATATTTCTAGTTTTAATTTAAGAAAAGTTTATTTAATTTATTTTAATTTATTAATATTTATTTTTATTATTATTTTTTATTTTTGTTTTTTTAGAAATAATTTTATTTTATTTTATATTTTTTATGAAATTAACTTAATTCCTGTAGTTATTTTAATTTATGGTTGAGGTTATCAATATGAGCGTTTTAAGGCTGGATTTTATTTATTTATTTATATAATTTTTTTTCTTTACCTTTTTTTTTTTTTTTTGTTTATTAAGTTTAAATAATTTGAATTTTTTATTTATATATTATTTTGATTATTTGTATAATTCTAATTTTTATTTTTATATTTTTTTTTTTATATTAATTTTTTTAGTTAAAATACCTTTATTTATATTTCATATTTGATTGCCTAAAGCTCATGTTGAAGCTCCAATTTGTGGTTCAATAATTTTAGCTGGTATTATATTAAAATTAGGTGGTTTTGGTATTTTTCATATTTTGAGATTAATTTTTAAGATTAATCTTAAATTTAATTATTTTTTAATTTCTTTGTGCTTATTAGGAATGATAATTTTAAGATTAGTTTGTTTTTTTCAAAGAGATTTAAAGATTTTAATTGCTTATTCTTCTGTTGTTCATATAAGTTTAGTTATTATTGGTTTGTTGACTTTAAATAATTGAGGTTATTTTGGTTCTTTAATTTTAATATTTGGACATGGTTTATATTCTGGTTTATTTTGTTTAAGAAATATTTGTTATTTACGTTTTAAAAGTCGTAGAATATTTTTAAATAAAGGTTTAATTAATATTTATTCTTTTTTATCTTTTTGATGGTTTTTATTATGTTCTTCTAATATATCTTTTCCTTTTTCTTTAAATTTATTTGGGGAGTTATTTTTATTAATTAGAGTAATAATTTGATTAGATTATTTTTATTTATTATGATTTTAATATTTTTATATGTTTATATTTATATTTATATACTCAATATGGTAAATTATTTTTTAATTTAAATTATTTAGTTTATGTAAATTTAAGAGAATATATATTATTATTTTTATATTGGTTTCCTTTAAATATAATTTTTTTGGTTATGGAATTATTTTGTTATTTAAATAGTTTAATTAAAATATTAATTTGTGGAGTTAAAGATTATATTTTTATATTTAAATAATTAAATTAATATATTTTTTTTTATTATTTATTATTTTAGGTTTATTATTAATTTATTTTGATAGGTTTTATTTTAATTTCTTCTATAATTTTATTATATAGAATAGAATATATGAATTATGATGTAAATAAAAATCGGTTTTTAATGTTAATACATTTTTTTATTATATTTATATTTTTTTTGATTATTAGTCCTAATTTAATTAGAATTTTATTAGGTTGAGATGGTTTGGGGATGGTTTCTTTTTGTTTAGTATTATTTTATCAAAATAAGAAATCTTATGGTTCAGGTTTGGTTACTGTTATTTTAAATCATTTAGGTGATTTATTTATTATTATATCTATAATTTGAATATTAAATTTTGGTTCTTGAAATTTTATTTTAATTAATTATTATAGTAATTTTAATTATTTAATTTTTATTAGTTTGATAATTTTATTTGCTTCATTGACTAAAAGAGTTCAAATTCCTTTTTCATCTTGGTTGCCTTTAGCAATAGCAGCTCCTACTCCTGTTTCTTCTTTAGTTCATTCTTCTACTTTGGTTACTGCTGGTATTTATTTGATAATTCGTTTTAATGAACTTTTTTTAAATTTTTATTTTTTAAATTATTTAATAGTTATTTCTTGTTTAACTATATTAATATCTGGTTTGAATGCTATTTTTGAATTTGATTTGAAATAAATTATTGCTTTTTCTACTTTAAGACAGATAAAATTTATATTTATAATTTTATGTTTAGATAGGGTTGATATATGTTTTTTTTATTTATTAATACATGCATTATTTAAGTCTATAATATTTTTAAGAGCTGGTATTTTGATTTTAAATATAAATAATAATCAAGATATTCGTAAAATAGGGGGTTTAATTGATTATTTGCCTTTTTGTAGTTTAATTTTTATTTTTACTTTAATATCTTTATGTGGTTTTCCTTTTTTTTGTAGTTTTTATTCTAAAGATTTGATTTTTGAATATTTTTTAATAATAAATTTGAATTTTTTTTTTTATTATTTTCTTTTTGTTTAACTTTTTTTTATTCTATTCGTGTTATTTATTATTTGATATTAATGAATTTTTCTATGTTTAGATATTTAATTATTATTAAGTTTGAAAGAAAAATTTTAATTTTGAGAATATTATTTATTAGATTTATTATATTGTTTTTTGGTTCTTTTTTTATATGGTTAATATTTTATAAGTTTGATTTAATTTTATTGGAATTAAAGTTTAAATTTTTAAGATTATTAATTTTGTTTATTGGATTATGATTTTTTTTTGAATTAAATAATTTTTTATTTTCTATAAGTTATTTAATTTCTATATTTAATATTTTTTTTTTTAGATTAATATAAAATTTGTTATTTTTAAAGGTAAATTTTTTTTTAAATAATTTTCTTTGTTTAGGATTTTTTACATTAAAAGTAATTGAAATTGGTTTAATTGAATATAATTTTAATAATGGGTTAATTTTTTTTTTTAAAAGAATTATTAAATTTAGTTAAAGTATTTTTTTAAATAGTTATAAGGTTTATATATTATTATTTTTTATTTGATTTATAGTTATTATATTATTTAATTATTAAATTTAAATAGCTTAAGGAGAGTATTATAGTGAAGATATAAAGGTAAAATTATTTTTTTTAAATATTATTTATATATAAATAATATTGATTTATTATTTATAATAAAATTATTTTTATATTGAAAATATAATTTTTTTTTTAAACTAATAAATAATTTAAAGATTAAACATTTTTTATGCTTTAAAAGACAGTTAGCAGTTTCTTTTTTTTTGAATCTTTTTAATTGGAATTTTATTCAATATTATTATTAACAGTAATAAACCTCTTTTTGGTTTCAATTAATAAATAAGGATAATTAAATCTATTATTAAGTTAAAATTAATATGTATTATTTTTACTTCTTATTTAAAATAAATTATATAATGATTTTTAATAGCAAATTAAATGTTATGATTTTAACTATTATCCTTAAGTTTTTTAGTTTAATGATCCGAATTTTCATTCATAAAAGATAGTAATAATTATGAATATAAAAAGTATTGTAAATAGGTAATTAAAATATAATATATTAGAAATTTTGAAATTTATAATTATAGGTAAAATAATTGAGATTTCAATATCAAAAATTAAAAAAATAATAGCAATAAGATAAAAGTTAAGTGAGAATGGAATTCGTGATTTATTGAATGAGTCAAATCCACATTCAAATGGGGCTGATTTATTATAATTAAATTTTATTTTTATATTAATTATGATTAATATTATTATAAAAATTAATAAAAAAGTAATTATTGTTATTATTGAGATTAGATTAAGTATAATTATTTTATTTAAAGATTTTAAACTTTTTGATTGGAAATCAAATATACTATTATATATATTAATAAAATTTTATTTATTTCATCAGTAAAAAGTTATATATAAAAATAATCAAATAATATCAATAAAGTGTCAATATCATGCAGCTAATTCAAATCTAATATGGTGAATATGGGAAAAGTGAAGTTTTAATATTTGTATTATATTAATAATTAAAAAGATTGTTCCGATTAATACATGTAATCCGTGGAAACCTGTTGCTATATAAAAAGATGATCCAATGATTGAATCTGAAAATGTAAATGTAGCTTGATTATATTCTAGTATTTGAAGGATTAAAAAGTATATACTTAAAATAATTATTAAATTTATAAAAGTAGTTGTTTTTTTTTTTTAATTTTTTATTAAATATATGTGAGTTAGTGTTACAGTGAATCTAGATGTTAATAAAATAATTGTATTTAATAGAGGAATAAGTAAAGGATTGAAAAAATCAATATTTTTTGGAGGTCTATTTAATCCTAGTTCAATTGAAGGTGCTAATGAATTATGAAGAAAATTTCAAAAAAATGAAATGAATAGAAATATTTCAGATAAAATAAATAAGATTATTCTGAATTTAATTAGATTTATAATATAAAAATTATGGTTACCTTGAAATGTTCTTTCTCGAATAATATCTCGTCATCATAAAGTTGAAATTATTAATATTAATATTAAATTATTTATTATTATAAAATTGAATTTAAAATTAAAAATTATGATATTAGAAATTATTAAATTAAAGGTATTTAGTGCTATTAAGATTGGTCATGGGCTTAAATTTAAAATAAAATAGGATTGATTAATTTTTATCATTATTCTCTAGAGTATAATGATGAAAGAATTGAGAATACATATCTTTGAATTAAGGCTACAGATAGTTCAAAAATTATTATTGATATTTGAATGAATAAAATAATGATTATTATGGAATTAAAATTTAATAATGTTATTAGTAAGTGACTTGCAATTAAATTTGCAGTTAGTCGAATAGATAGAGATATAGGTCGAATAAAAATTCTTATTGTTTCAATAATTGTTATTAGAGGGTCTAAATAAATTGGTGTATTTATTGGAATTAGGTGAATAATTATATTTTGTATATTTTTAAAGGTTGATATTATAATATAAAATAATCAGAATGGTAAAGCTAATGTGATTGAGAAAATTATATGGCTTGAGGATGAAAAAATATAGGGGAATAATCTTATAAAATTATTGGTAAAGATAAAAATAAAAAGTGCAATAAATATAAATGTAGGGGATTTAATTTTTTTTTGTTTTATATAATAATAGTATTTCATTATTTAATATATTTAATGTTTAAGAATTATTCAATTTATTCAATTTGGTATAATTCATAAAAGATTTGGTAATAAAATTAAAATGAAAAAAGTTCTAATTCAATTTATTTCTAAATTTAGAAATATTGTTGATGGATCAAAAATATTAAATAAATTTGTTATAATTTTTGAAATTATTTTTTATTGAAAGGTTATTTTTTTTAATTTTAATAAAATTAAAATATAGTATATTTATGATATAATAAAAGATAATAAAAAAATATAAGAATAAAATTAATCAATTAATTGGTGCTATTTGTGGAATTAAGTGATATTTTTAAAGATAATTTTAATTTGACAAATTAATGTTATATTTTAACTAATCTCTTTCATTAGAAGTAATTGCTAATTACTATATTTTGAGATATATATTAAGAGATCATTACTTTGCTTTTCAGTCATCTAATGAATTAGAAATTTTTAATTCAATAAATAAATTTATTTAAATTAATTGATTCGATTTTAATTGGTATAAATCTATGGTTAATACCACAAATTTCTGAACATTGTCCGAAGTAAATTCCAGGGCGATTTATAAATAGGTTAATTTGGTTTATTTGTGCTGTTTTTTTATGTATTCGGTATGTTCTTAAAGGTGAAGTTCAGGAACGTTTTTTAAAAATGATTGAAGTAAAATCTTCAACTGGAATAGAACAATATCTGTTGGTAAAAGAAAACTTGGATAGTCTATAGATTTAAAAAATTTAGTCAGTGAATCATTCGATGGTGCCTCTAATATGAGTGGACAGTACTCTGGGTTGCAAGCTCAGTTAAAAAAAGACTCACCAAGTTCAATATTTACTCATTGTCATGCTCATGTATTAAATTTAATTATAAGTGATGCTACAAATTGTTGTATCTCATCTCAAAATTTATTTGTACATTGTCAAAAAACTGCAGTATTTATTTCATGTTCCTATAAAAGGTAAAATTTGTGGAAAACTATCTTGCAAAAAAAAAGTTGGACATGAAAAACTTAGAAAATTGAAAAAAATAGAGAAAACAAGATGGAACAGTAAAGATGGAGCTTTAAAAGCAATATTTCATTCTGTGTATGAAGAAAATGATAAGAGGGAAAGATATATTTGTTTACTGGAAGTACTGCACTCAATAGGCTATGACAATATTGCTGATGGAGAAACAGCAGCTGAAGCTAGAAATTTGTTGGATAAATGGACATAATTTGATACTATACTTGCATCTTTTTTATACCTTCATGTGTTTAGTAAAGCTACTCCTGTTTCTAAGTATTTACAAACCAAATGTTTAGATTATTTAGCTGCTTGGAATCAGATTGTAACTTTTCAAAAAGAAATCAAAATTATTTCTAATGACTTTGACATAATTTATGAACAAGTCAAAAAATTTAGTCAATTTATGGAACAGAGAACTAAAATATTTCCAAATGTTTTTCTTGAAACTAAATTACCTAAACAATGAAAACGCAAGATAAAAAAAGTGTCAGGAGAACTGTTGGATGATGAAGTTGTAGATAATGACCCTATAAAGCTGTGTAAAGTACAAGTTTTTCGTATAATAATTGACAAATTATCAATGGCTATTGAGGATCGATTTGAGGATCGCTATACAAGTACAATTTTCATACATCTGCATTTACCAATTTATACTTGGTATACAAGTATATTTTAACACTTTCATGCACTCAAGTGCATTGTGAACGGTCATTTTCAAAATTAAAAATGATTTAAACGAGACTTAGGTCATCATTGAGTCAAGAACTATTAGAGCCACTTCTATTAATTAGTATTGAAAGTCACAAAATTCCTGATGTACAAGAAATAATAACCTGTTATGCAAATTCCTCTTTAGAATTACAAAAATTACTCTTGTACTAATTTTATTTATTATTTAAAGTTCATCTATATTTTATTAATTTTATTTTAACTAGTTGATAAGGATATTAAACATGTACTCACAATTACTTACAGACTTATTAGTCATTTGATCATTTATTAACGTTTATTAATTATTTTTTATTAAAACATTGAATATTTTGTATTATTTATTTGAATATTTGTTTTACAATAGTCATATATTTGTATAATACATTACTACACTACTACATTCATTTTATATAAGATTTTAAGTAAAAAAATTTTACTTAAATAACAATGTGGTGGTAGACACTTAAAATTGGTTTAGCACACGCTAATTAATATAAATAAAATATTAACCAGGTCCTTACATATTATAATATGAAGTATCCGGTATGTAGACTTCATGCAACAGGCAATAGCTATACCTAACGGTAATAAGAATACAAATACCTATAGTATATGCATCAATAGCAATGTTGAATAGGTAACATTATAGATATTTTGTTATTTGTTTTTATAATGCATAAGAATTATGAAAGTTTAAACGAAACCTAAATAAGGTACTTACAAAAATAGTTACATGTACATTATTTTGGGATAGGTGGGGGGTAGTAGAACTTCAAAATAATTAGGTATCTTTAAAAATGTAAAACTGTAAAAAGGCCCATAGCCATTGCTATTAGTCTCATTGGTCAGGGGCCCTTTTAAATTCTAGCCGACCAAAAAAAATGAACCCAGGCCGCCACTGTTAAAGAATTGAGGAAAAAATGACACTAAGAGTGTGGTATCTTGGTATAATAGTCTAAACAAGTATTCAAAAAGTTCAATTTCCAACTCATCAATCAACTAAATTAAGACGAGGTATATTTCATGTTATATGTATTTATAATTCTAAATTAAATAATATACATTAAATCCAATAATTAAATTTTAAAATCATGCAATACAATTAATTATTACTAATTTCTAATTACATTGTACGAGTTCAAACTTACGAACTATATAGGAAAACTATTTTTTTTTTTTTATAATCAGATAAAAACAAATGTTTTATCATATTAAAATTATTATTTTTTACTTTCAGTTATTACTATCAAAGCAAATACGTCGGAGGTACAGTTATATTATGTATAATAATTTATTAAATTAAATTTATAAATTATTATACAATATAATAGTATATTCAGTGATCGGAATAATTTAATATAATATCGACGTAATTTATGTTCGAAGTAATTGACATCGGGGCAGTGTTATGACCGAGTAATGACATTTTTTTCCGGAGTAATACAATGTCGTAGCAGTTGTAGATAATCGTAGTACTGGTGTTATCCGTTATATTGAAATAATATAATATCGATAGAACGTTACTACGTCATACCCAGCCTCCACTGCAGCCAACGTCATGTCGAGCCTCCAGAAAAATGTAAACCAATCGTCCAGCTGCGTGACAGTCGTTTTCATTGTGTCCTGTGCTATATCCGCAAACAATAACAACACACCAGGTTAGGAATTTGTATAATAGTATGTGTTAGGTTATTCTGTCGATCATGACAAACGAATATCGTACTTCTCCCGATTTTCTGGCGTCTGTCATTGGCCCATCGTCCGTAACCGACGCTTAGTCGCATTATCGTGCCGCCGCGTCTGTTGCGCCCGGCTATTGGAATCTTTTCGTTTGCGACCGTCGTCTGCTGCGGACGAACTCAAATTTTTCTTTTGAATCAATGCGTTTTAATGTGCGTTTAATGGCCGTCTGTCCGTAGCCCACCGTTCGAAGTCAGCTGCAATGACCGTCTGTCAATAACCCGCCGTTCGTAGCCAACTACATCGACCGCCGCCGTTCATAGCTAATACATCGATCGACGCGTCCGGCGCCCCGCTGCGTTTGCGGTCTAACCGCGTGTTTGTGGTCACCGCGCCCGGTGCATCTCCGATCATGACCAACGAAAATCGTACTTTTCCCGATTTTCTGGCGTCTGTCATTGGCCCACCGTTCGTAACCGACGCTTAGTCACATTATTGTGCCGCCGCGTCTGTTGCGCCCGGCTATTTGAATCTTTTCGTTTGCGACCGTCAGCTGGGGACGAACTCGAATTTTTCTTTTGAATCAATACGTTTTAATGTGCGTTTAATGACCGTCTGTCCGTAGCCCACCGTTTGAAGTCAGCTGCATTGACCGTCTGTCAATAACCCACCGTTCATAGCCAACTACATCGACCGCCGCCGATCGACGCGTCCAGCGTCCCGTTGCGTTTGCCGTCTAACCGCGTGTTTGTGGTTACCGCGTCCGGTGCATCTCCGAGTGCCGCTGTCTGTATTTTGCTGGAGTGATTTTCGAAAAACTTTTCGCCATGAATTCGAACATTTTTAACAGTGATAAATTCGAACTGTGTAGAATTTGTCTGGTAGAGCCAGAGAGTCATGTCAAATACGTAAACATTTTCACACCGACCCAGGAAGAGGAGTTTGTTATACAGGACCAGATGTTGGACTTGCTAGGAGTCCACGTACGTATTTAGATATTACAAAAAAAAAAAAGTAATAACATTAGAATTTAATTATTATTTTGAATTTTCCTTAGGTCGATCCAAACGATATGAAACCAAAAATCATATGCGAGAACTGCTATAAATGTTTGTTTGGCTGGTTTGAAATGAAGAAGAAAGCGATGGAATCTGATATTGTTATCAATTACATCGCCTTGAAAAAAGTAAGACAAATATTATTTGTTTTCTTTTTTCTTTTAAATTTAATATGTACCTAACTTACCTTTAAGATTTATATTTATTTCTAAAATGCTTCAACATAATGTGGTATGTTTTTATAAATTTATGTTGGTTTATGCCTATGTATGTTAATTGACATTGTCTAAGTCAAATTATAAAAGCTCATACATAGGCCTATCGTAAATATTTAAAATATACTATATTCTGTTCGGTGAGAGAGTGCATCTTCTTTGCGCATCCAAATGACAGTGTTGCATTGTCTCGTAGGGATGGGTAATTCATGAATGATTCGATTCACTGAATTGATTCAGCTAGATGAACTGATTGAATCGATTCAGTGTTGTAAAATGAATCGGTTCATCGGTAACACTGTTTCAAAACTGAATTAGGTAATATGTTTATATATCTATGGTTAAATTTTGTTCAATCTTCTACGACATCTAGTGTAATAGTATACACTATAAAATCATTATTTTACGCCAAAAAGCAAAAATACCTGTGCCCACGTTATCATTATTATTTATGTATTATATTATTAATTATTTATATAATTCCATTGTGATTGATGAAGACTCGTCAGCCTCGGACTACAACACTTTCCATTGTATAGACTTGACCCGAAATCAAGAGGAACAGGGAGTACTTCGCACTGATAGTAATTAGTATGGAAAACCTTTATATACTAGTCGTTATGAACCAGCCGTCAAATGTGAGAGCTGGACTAAAACACTCAAAACAAATCATCTAGTGATTTAATATATCGGTTTATCGATATTAACATAACCTCAGGAAAATTTTTGCATTCCCTACCCTAAAATCATGTCTTGATTCAGTTTTATCTGAATACTTGTAGTTGAGTAGTTCATTGAATCGAGATGAATCACTGAATCGATTCAGTTGAGTGAACCGAATCAACTGAATCGATTCACTCAACTGATTCATATTTCCCATCCCTATTGTCTCGAGGTCTAATTTCTCCCCTCCCCCTTTGTGCTGTGAATTTCACTGTGACAATGATGGTATACAAAGGGTGGTGCTCAAGCTGGTTTAATGGTGGAAATGCGTGAAAAAATACGAGTTTTGGTCGCTACCTAGATGCGCCCTTTCATTGGACAGAGTATAGTTTAATGATTATTTACTTATTTAAACTGATGTGTCATTGGCATGCGTTGTCTGTCTTACAAGTGTGTAACATAGTAAATTCTCGTTCAGTGGTTCTCATTTAGCTTTGTTAGTTATTGACAGGGCTTGGATTTTTTAGCATTTGCTAATTATTATAGGATACAGATAAAAATAGCAAAGTGAACAAATTTGTTTTGTGCACCAGGATCTACAAATATACAATTTTATGTTGCTATTTTTTGTATATTTAAAGTATTTTAGATTTTTTTGTGCTATTTTTCAAATTTTAGTGCTATTTATTGCTAATATGTATAATATTAAAATTTATTTTGTATTTTCATAAACCTCGTTTTATTGAATGAAAAATAGTAGAAAAAGATTGTTTTTAATATGAGCCCTATTATAAGAAAAATGTATTTTTATGTGCTATAAAATCTGAGCCTTGGTTATTAGTTTTAATATTAAAGTGAATGTACTTATAAAGGTAACATTATCTGTTGTTTGATATAAGCATTTTTTCGATTTTTAATTTTGAAGTAAATTATATATGTAAAATTAAAACAACGATTTAAGAGTTTATTATCTTTAAATTAGTACATACATAGTTAACACTTAAAAGATGGTGCTGTGGTCCTTATTGATACAGTAGCAGACAATCATGGTCCATTAACATTGCCAATGCGTACCTATTAATAGTTTAATATCATATCACATTAAGTTACTTTGATTATTTTTATATCTAGTTGCAAACATTTCTAGTATAATCACCGATGCTCATAAATTCTGACATAAACTAATTATATATACAATTAACAATTAACAAGTGAGGAAAATTTTATACATATTTAACAATGACTACTTTATTTAACTATCTTAAAAAACATACTGAAATAAAATATTTCTATTCTCCAGTATAATACGATTCAATAGAAATGCTTATAATTTAAATTTTATAAACATTTATTTTTAATCAAAATTAGGTATATTTGTAATGTTTAACAATTCTGAGAAGTACTAAATTAAAATGAAATAAAAAAATTAAAATCAGTTTTCTCCAAAAACAGTTTTGAGTAATATTCTCATTTTTGCTTAAGTTTTTTTTATTTTTTCCGAAGCTTGTAATAACTACTGTAAATTTCTTACTTTTGACTCCAAGTAACAAATAGATTTATTTTCCTACCAGTAAAAATGATGAAGTAGAATATCGGAGCATTTTTAAAGATCTCAATATTTATAAAAAAAAACTAATTTGGGTTATGTTAGGTTTTTGTTAAGTTATAAGTCAATAGTTAACAAACAATATGTTTAACCAAGTTAATTATTGTATTTTAAATCACCAATCACACAATAAAAGAAACGTTTGGTTTTCTTTTCTAGAATAATTATTATATATTAAAAAGTACTTTAGTGTTCTTTAAGATGGCGTTAATATGTGTAGGTATTGGTGAGTTCATTCCTGTCGGTGTGTCTGTCGAACTGACTACATTATACATGGTGTGTGTTGGCGATAGGTACTAAAAAACTTATGGTTATATAAAGAATAGAAAATGGTAATCTAAACAATTGGTG
>JACXSJ010001581.1:0-57634 GCA_014851325.1 Pentalonia nigronervosa
TATATTTTATAGTATATAGTTAAATATTATTTTGGTTATTACTTTATTAGTTAGTTCAATTAATATTAGTCATGGAAGTATTTTATATAAAAAATATATTATTATAATATTATGTTTTTTAAAAACAATATTTGGAAGAAAACTTCAGCTCGCAGGAGGGGCAGCTGCCCACCCTGCCCCTCCCGTGCGCACGCCTATGCCTGTCGCCCACCAGAAGACGAAATATTAGTTATTAGTAGGGCTGAGATTTCGACGCAATGTCATTTTTTACCCTGTTATTACTTATTACTATTATTATCTACCTACCGATAAACAATGATATTATCATTGCCCCCCACCGGTTATTGTTGCATTTTAAATATTAATTATTATTTTTCGATTTCATTAACTGTAATATAAAATATGTTGCGAATATCATCATCATTTCAATTTCGATGTTTCTTCGGTTTTTTTTTTAATATTATTGTTTTAACGGGTTTCATCGACGATATTCATTAATCGATCGTTCTGAATTTATAATAATAATAATTATTATTATTATTATTATATTATGGCGTATTAAATTCCACGCGGCGCGCGTTATGATTTATAATAATTCTGCGCGCGTCTAATCCGTCGGCACGTCAAGTCGCCCGTCGACCTTTTTCCTTCAAATCGATCTCTTTCGAAACGATTATCGTCATACCGTTATTGTAATATATAACATTACCACTATAATATTGCACACAATAATAATAATATACGACTACAACACGTCTGTCAACGGCGGTCGGCGTTGTTCGATATACGCCTAAGTTTAGGCCCCATAAAACTATCGAGGCGTTAATTTATCGTGAAATCTCCATGTTCACGTATTACTGCTGCACGGTGTAGTTACGCGTGTATTAAATAATAATAATAATAATAATATATATTTATATAATAATATTATTATGTGTTGTGTGTACGCCAAAAACATTGTCGACATTACATCACAAACGAATCTCATCGATATGGCCGCCAATAATTATTAAAATTATTGTTAACGTAATACGCACGATGACATAATATTATAGATCGGCTCTCGTTTTATGTGTCGTGTAGTGTGTGCGTTTAATATTTCGTCGAGTTTTACGACAATAATAATAATAATAATAATAACAACAATAGCATTAATAATTGTACGTCGTGATAACATTGTACACTTTTGTGGTGCGTATACGTCGTCGTCGCCGTCGGTGTAGAGATTCTATATCCTCCGCGTAGTTATTTCCACCGTTTGTCCACAGTGTGATCGCGATTGTTGATAATGTCACTGACGTAATTCATGAACTTTATCGGCGGCGGCGTACGACTTACAGCGGGCCGGCCGTTGAAATGATGTGCCCCGAATTTTTAAATCAAATTTTCCGACGATTCGCACGAAACATGATACACAATAATAATATGTTATGTTATAATCAGTACTGCATGGTAATCCATCGAATATTATGTTATGCTCACCCACAAGTCGTTTTCTTTCGACTTGATAATTCAGTTATAATTCTTTGAACTTTCGAGTGTACTCGAAGCGACCACCGTCGAGCACGAAATTACATAGACACACTTTAACCTAATCGGGAAAATTATTCGTCAAAGACTTTAGGACCTCGAGTAAATGGAAAAATTGTCGTTACAACGATAGCAATTGATGTTTTATCGTAAGTCAGTATAATATAGTTACCTACTACTTTTTTTTTTTTATTATAAACAAAAGTATATTTACAATCTGTAATATTTATATACAACGAGTAAATTTGGTACACTAACAATAACATGAAATGGCGTGTGGAGGGAGTTCCATTAGTGTGAGGAACCTACTACTTACCTACTGAGTGTTTAAATTATTTCAGTCGCGTGATGGAAATTCGAAGGTTTTCAACATCGATAAATTACAAACAATACTACAAATACTACAATACTACATACTACTACACTTTATAAAAAAGATTATCTTACGGACATTATTATTATGAACGCCAAGGAAAATTATCACTTATTTTTTTTGTGTAATTCGTCAATTCAACGTTTGACACTATGTGTCGATTATTGAGAATTCTTTTTGAAACAAAATTAACTTTTGATATCACATTTATTAAATTATAAAAAAGAACTAAGTCGTGATTTCACTTCTTGGCATTTTAATAAATTTGAGGAATTTAATTTGATTTAGTAAAAAGATATAAGGATATTTTTCAATCGTTTGTTCTTAGTTGGAATATTATGATACAGCTGTTTGGGTTCCCAAATTCCTTGATTATTGACAGGATCCAACACAAAAATTTTTTTTTAACATTTTACACCCGTATAATCCATACATTTTGTTTTATATTTTTATAGTTAATTAATTTTTTTTTTTCATATAAACAGTAATTTAAATCCGAAGTTTGTTTTCGGTTACGGTGGTTTTGTCTTTTTATTATATTTTCATATTCACGGTTATTATTCCACCGATAAAAAAAAAAAAAATAAATATTGTATTGTAAACCTTGTGAGTTATAACCGGAGTTATTCCAACCATAAATGAATCAATATTATATAATATTATAATACATATATAACTGTATAAGTTCAGGATTACGATAGAAGTGACAAAACTGTGCCTATATCTAAGGTAAATGCGACCGTTTATCCATCTACCGATAGCACATAAAGCGGTGACGGGACAAACATAATAATATTTACACTATGTGATACTATATATATAACTATGCGCTATATATATATATATATATATATATATATATATATATGATTATTGCATGTCATACTCATGATCTCTCATCTTCGTCGGTAGAGGAAATGGATGTTGTGCTAGTGACGGAGACCCAACAAAACCCCAGACTGTGTACCGCCATTCAGTTTTCGACTGTACATTGTGTGCATGTTTATCGAACAAACACGAGCTGTTTTCCGACGACGAGAGGCAGAGATAGACGCGAATAGACAGATACGGGGAGAGTCGTTTAATTATTATTATATATACAGTCGTCCGAATCTATGTGTTTATCGTCACCGTGACTATCGTCGTGGTCTCGAGCTCACCTCCAATAATTGTATCCTTTATCCAATTACGTAGGTACCTGTTTGTTTGGATTAGGGTATTATTTGAAAATTTTAATAGTGTTTGTTTTAGATAATTTGAATACAATAATATCGTCAATTGCAATCAGTATGTTTTATAATTTGTAAGAAATCTAGAGTACCTCCCCTAATATATAATATTAGTAGTTGACTAGTTATTCTATAGTAGTGGATCTCAACCTCTTCTATTTTATGCCCTCCTTTGTAGATTTTAAAAAATTCCACGCACGCTTCCCATAAATTGAAAAAATTAATCACTTTTTTTTTTGTATACTTTACAAATAAACTATACAATATCAGTACCTTTTATTTAGGATTAAGTACCCCGGCGTAGATTATGAATGTTTAGCGGCTAAACACTAATCTTTATCAACAGGTACTCAATAACCGGTCTTCATTAACTTTTTATTTTTTCCTACATAATAAAATAAATAATACATATTTTATTTCGTGATAACTGTTTGGGTTAACCTAACAGTGTGAACACGCCTCCTCCCCTCCCCCACCCGATCGTGAAAAACTGTTATATAGTATTAGCCATGTATTTTTAAACATATTATCCTTATTAGTACAGAAAGTTTAATATCTACTTCAGTATCTAATGGTTCAAATTTAATAAAAAAAAAGAAAACAATATACCTATATCAATTTACAGTTAAAAAGACGGTTATAGTAAAAAAAAAAAGTTTGAACATTGCTTAAACTGCGCCTTCAGCCGTATAAAAATCTAAGTATTTGAAAACGATGTGGTCTTTATGTACCTATACAGTTAGGAATTCTAATAATTAAAATTAAACAAGTAACTAAAGGACAAATAATATTTGGTTTGAACGCGCTTGATGAATGACACTGTTCCGTTATCGTCATAGGAAATAATAATAATAATAATACGTAAATCGGTGTTGCCGCCGCATACGCTTATATCACGATAAACACCGTCGATGCATAATAATATGATAACTTCCACCACGCCGAATATATATTATTATCGTATTATTAATAATAAAAAATCGGCGTGTTCGATAATATCATTATGATTTCTATGTGGTGGCGGCGGCGGCGGCGGCGGCGGCAGTAGCAGCATTCGCGGGCTAATTGGGGGCGTGCGTTGCGGGAAAACCGCATTGCAGGAAAAACGGTGCAGTGGGGGGGGTGTATCAAAACACCGGTTGCTGTGCGCTCGTTGTTTTAAAGTTCGGACGGTGCTTAGGGGTGGTGGGTGGTGAGGAAGACGCGCAAGACGAAAAAAAAAAAAACATCGGTTCAAACACCCGCGGTACACCTTTGAGAGGGTGAGGGGGTGGGAGGAGGGTGTGATGCCGAATGCGCGCATGCGCATAAAAAAAAAAACTCTTTCTGGTCCCGGTCCGGCCTGGTCGTGTGTGTTGTAGACGGTCGTGTTGTAGTGCCGTACGTATATTATAAGCACACACATACGTTGGGAGGGAGAGAGGGGGAGAGAGAGAGAGAGAGAGTATATTATAGTAGTCACGTGTCGGCGCATAATTTATAATTTCACCTCCACCTCCGCCGTCTCACCCTGCCAGCCAGCCAGCCAGCGTGTGTCTTCTGCCGCATATATATTTGCGTATAAAATGTACCTACGGTATATAGTGTGTGGGTATTGATTTAAAATCAGCCTATATAATGGCGTACGTACACGAGGAGCGTGTGTGGACGGGTTTTAAACGCGGCTGTGCGCGAAAATCCGATCAAAACGGGCGGTCGAAAAATAATGGAAAAAAACAATATTAATAAAAAAAAAAAACACCACGTACACGCGTTCATAATATAAATGCAAAACATTTAAACATAACGTATATACCGTAATAATATATATATATATATATATCCATAGCGTGGCAGGGAACGGGGCCGAATTTTTTCCCCAAGTCCGGCAGGCACCGCCGACCTTATAATAATAATAATAATAATATCCGCAGTTCCGTTCAATCCATTTATTTAAGTACACGTTTCGATTTTTTTTCGTTTATTGCAACGTGATTTCCAACAAAACGCGAAATCGCGCGTACTGTTCACATAATCCAATAAGCATCACGTAATATATAATATGCCTTTGGAAATTTTCTCAGAACGTATTCAAAGATCTTTTTACATTAATTTTTATCCAAGTCCGTATTGTCAAAAATTAATAATGCTTACCCATAAACACGGGCGATCGCGAATATAATTTTACAATCGTTTACGTCAATCTCGTATTGTTATTGCTGAGCAGTCGTGAAAATAGTATTGTAATTAGATCGCCGTAAGGCGATTTTTAAACGGCGCCGTGCTCGTCATTTTAATTGTTCTAGTTATTGGATTTCATAGTGTTCAGTTTGAACACAAGCCCTATTAGCTACAGGTTCCGGATTAATGAAACTGTTATTCTGTGTACAATATTTTAAACATTATAATATCTTTAAGACATTGCGATAAAATTATTTAATACGGTACACGTATGTGTCTATTATTAGATCGCAATAGCTACGAGTAGGTATATCATATAACCATGTTTAATAAACAACAAACTACTTAAATAGAGATTTTAATAAGTATCTATTTGTTATTGCTCATATTATTCAAGATCTGAGAAATAGACGACAGTTCGTTTTTTTCGGTTATAAAGTTGTTTTTCTTTTTGTCTTATTCGATTCGTTATATTTTTTGGAACCGTTTTTTTCTCGTTTGTTGTCTTGCTAATTCAAATACGTCATATATTATTATGTGCAAAATGAAACTGCAATCGTGCTCACCGTGTAAGAGCACTATTATAATACAATATAATTTCTCTATAGTAAAATATTATTGTGAGAATTGTTTTGTCTAAGAACATATGATTTTGATAAGGTGTATGTTCATCAGTGATATGAGTGCAATTATTATGATATTGACTTTTATTGAAATATCATAGTTAATTATTGCTACATTGATTAGTACATAAACATACGACATGGTTTAATCGTTTTTGCATTTGATGGGATTAAAATTAATCATAGTTCTCAAAATTTAAATAATATGAACAAATTCTGAGATTTATTTTTTGTAGCTCATGTATTAAATATTATTGCAGTATCTGATATAAATTTAGACACTGGTTCAAATTTATGTTAATTGAAATATTAAACATTTAAATAAATAAATAAAAAAATATGTACTTATACCTACACATGTCTACATTACAGCAGTATACAAAATATACGTTAAAGATTTTTACTAAATGTACTATTTAAGTTATCAAACTTAATCTTAGACCGGGAATCATTATAATTGTATTTTATTTTTTGCAAAACCATGCAATATAATGCGTTCACTTATGGACTAAAAAAATCGAGAAATAAGCTTTAAAAGTTTTAAAATGTATGAAACTATGCCAAATAAAATAAAAAAGTTAGCAGATAGTTATATATAAATGGCTTGGAAGATAATAAAAAAATATATTAATATGTATAAAATATTAGAATATTGTATGTTGTATGTTGTATAAATAAAAATGTCAATTAGTCATAAATAAATTGATAACTTTTATATGAAATAATACAAGGTATTTTGAAAGAATTTATATAAAATAACTTTTTTATTTTGAAATATCATAAACATTCAAAGATTATAATATAGATATAAAATTTCGTTAAATTCATTATTGTTTTTTACTCAAGTATATGCAATAAAAACATTAAAAAACAGTTTTATGCATTATTATATGCATCTATATGTCCAAAATAACATTTTTTTATTTTAAATAGTTATGTTTTGAAATAAATTTGTATGTCACTTATTCCAAATTTAATATGAAATTCATCGATATTAAATTCTCAAACTTAGTTCTGACGTAAGGATTTTTTTCAATAGTAATACAGTAGGTAATGTAAAAATAAATGATTAATTTTATAAAATATATTTTTTTTCATTTGTATGGCCATTGAATTTTATAATTTATTTTGCCAATGATGATGGCTAACGAAATCGGCTTTTGATTATATTCTTTTGGTTATTTTACTATAATTAATTAATTTGACTATAGATATCATATTTTGGACTAACTTTGGGTAGGTAAGTACAGAAATTGACGAGCGTTTTATTTGTTAAAAACTTTTAGGCCTCTGGCATAATAATGTTTATTTTTTTTTCATATTATTCATCATCCACGTGACATTATAATATAATAAATTACTTTTTGTTTTTATATACACGACCTATATCAATCACAGTGCAGGAAAATTTGGCACTAATACAAAATAATATTAATAATAATATGTAAGTGAACAAATAAAATTATTCCCGATATAAAATATAATTGACTGTCGTTTATTAAGGAATTACGATTATAGAGAGATGTATAATGAAAGAGGGTGTACTTGTACGGTTCGGATATTTCGCTAATAATATAATTTATATATGCATATATATATGTATAGTATCCCGAGAAAAGGCCTAGGGAAATGAAAGGAAAGTGTGTTTGGGACGTCGGAGCCCACGAGAGGAACAATTGTTTTTATTATGATTGGGGAACTATATTATTATATACGTCCTTTTCATGCCCAACACGGAGCTAATTTCTTTAGAGTTTATATTTTAAGCGTATATTATTACACCACCCAAAAGAGGCGAACGCAAAATAGCAGCGGTAACTCACCGAAGCATATTAATGGTTATTTGCCTTATCGAATTTAAAACGTTAAAAATCAAACTGACTGTGTGTACGGCATACGACGTGAATTGAAATTATAATATAGAAGCAGTCTGTCGTGTGTGCGGCTGATTAATTGCGAAAGTTTTCCGCGGGTTGGGAGACATTGTTGAAGTATAGTTTTACCGGAATGTCAACCATATTTAGACTTATGTGATTTTGAATATATTTCTCCCGAATACTATCTCTGGTGAAGTACTAGAGTGTCGTAAAAACACAATTCTCATTTAAATGATTTATTGTTCGGGACGGAAACTAGACCTGATTACACTTGATATTAATTTGAGTTTGTTGTTTGTATTGTCTATTATATTTCACCAATCTCGTCGATTTACGCTTTATTTATGCGGTACATATTGTAGTGTCACTAAATTATTAGTCGATGTGTACATTATAATATTATTGTTATTATTGCTATTATATATGTTTAGACGGTAAAGCATTCATTATAGCGAATCGTTGTTATACAATGTATTCTTTATAAAAACATTTTCGATACCAAATATAATATGTTCATATTTTATGTACATAAAAATGTTCTTTTGATATTAATACGATTAACTGTTATTTAATTTGTTTTTTAAAAACGTATAAATTATTCTGAATTGATATAATTCAACCCTATATTATGCTTTCTTCAGCAATTGTATAGGCGTGTAATTATATTTAATTAATAGTATTTAATAAAATATGAAGACAATATAGAAATAATAATGGCTATAGTCTTTCAAAAATGTATTTTATCGCAACACAACAATACTGTCAGAGTTGGAGCAAGAAATATTTTGTCGCACGTGCATTTTCATACAGCGGTAAAACTTTCAAATGCTTTACGATCATGGTATGCGTGCGAATGATAGAGAGGGAGTTTACAGTTTTAATAACAAAGGTCTCAAAGTTATATTTCACGCAATTAAAACCGAGTTGATTCTCAATAAACTTTCGTTTATAACTAAACACTCGCGTTCATTAACGAAAATTACTGAACGTCTTTATCAAGTAAGCGTTTAAATGAAAAACCATATACCTGCTGGAATACTCGCAGAAGCTATATTGAGTATTCAACAGGTATTGTATAGAATTGTAAAACTTGATCTGCAGAAAAACAAACTGAATTTAAACCAAATGAACAAATGAGTGATAATTACATCGGTTCCCAGTGCATTGGTACATAAGTACATTTGTATGCTCATTTTATTTAACATCGGTCATATTACTATTATATGTGTAAAAAATTAAAAAAAGGAAATTCTTTTAATTCCCGTTTAAACTTATTCATTTATAATGAATATACCAATATATCATTTTTCCCCGGTAAATCTATTGTTAAATAATCGGTGACAAATGTATTTTAAGTATTATAATATGGTTCACGCAATGTTATTTTACTCTTAGTAATATATGATTTTTGTTTGTTTTTTCTATAGATATGTTTGAAAACCATCGAGTCATATTGGTCAATTGGATATAAAAATACGTTGCAATTAAAACTTTATCTGAGGTGACGTGAAATGGTACTCAGGTGATGGACAAACGCCTCGCTATGATTCCATTTGCACTTTCCAGAAAGTCGGTCTATTATTGGCTGTGTTGTCTTCTTATTTTTTTCATAATACGACCAGCACACACAAGTAAGTCGTTAGTTGTATTTTGATGATATATTATTAAACATAATATATAGTTACATATACCCATTCAGTATGAAATCTTTATACGTTTATCTGAAATGATAAGTTTTGTTTTTATATTATTCTTATTTGTTTATTTTTAATCTATGGTTAGCACTCTTTCATTCTACTGTTGTTGAATTTCGAGTTTCCACACAATGATATATACCGTTATAAGACAAGTGTTTTAAAATAAAAATAAAAATTTAAAATATGCACATTGTACATAACATTATAATGGAGTAATATATATATATATAAGTAACAAACAAATATAACAGTTGTTAAAAAAAGGGGGAAAAAAGTACTTTCTTAATATTAATCATTAACATTTTCCTTAATTAATATTATATTTCATCCTTAATGGAGAAGAAAGGATCTTGGTAATTAAAAGTAGCTTTTAACGTTTTAACGTTTGGTGGTTAAATAGATATACGTATAAATTGTTTTTAAGGCCGGAAACACTCGGCGGGAGAGACGAGCAACGTCATTTGTGTCAGGAGGATGTCCGTTACAAAGACATTATATTATAAATAACGGGATTTAATTTCGCCCCGCCCATCATACCTTTCATTATGCTAATGTTCGAACGGCTCAAGGAGATTATGAAAGTACATCTCGGGCAGGAGGTGCTACAATTTACGATTCCCAAATTATATTGACACGGCTGTTGGTATAGGCAAACCGAGTACACGAGAGCACCACCACGGCTTTTATCGTGCGTCACAATATTATAAATCACAAGAAAAACAGTTTTTTTTCTTTAAAAAATTGTAGAGATTAATAATATGCAATATTCACATACCGTTTTATTATCACATTTTAAATATCAAAGGTTGATACGAGATACGCCACGACAACAGCGCAATAATGCACATACTATTATAGTATAATATTATAACATTATGTGTTCAGTGTAATTTATTATATTAATATCCTTTAGAATATAAAATATTTACGTTGATGGTTGACTTCAATTGAACTTAAATGGATTATTTATATTTATTTTAACATTGTTAACCTGGTAAGAAATTACATCTGTTATTTTAATTACATTTTTTTTAGAAAATAAATTTGCTTTTTTCAATTCATGATCATTTTTAAAATCAGACAAACATGATAAGTTTAGAATCAAGTTTGAATAATCATGACTTTAATTTAATTTAATAAAATAAAAAATAATATTTACATTACCATAATATGTTTTTATACACATTCTAATATTGTTTATTTTTATTTATTATAAACTAATAATGAATTCATGACTATATATTCAATTGATGATTTGTTTATAAACTGTTCATTTAATGATTTATTTTTTTACAATATTGGAATTTTACAATACTAACAAACCCAAATTGGAATCTACGACTTATTTCAAATCAATAGACATGCTATATGAAGCTTTTAGAGTACTTTTACTACCTTAAAAAGAGGTTTCTGAAATAAAACATTATTGCTTAACCAATAGCTTTCTGGTTTAACCGAGAGTTTAATATATTGTCTTCATTTCATTGAACAACCTTTATAAAAGACATTCTAATAAATATAATAGAAAAACCTTTACTCACGCGGATTAAAAAAAAATAGTTATCGTGTTATATTCACAATATTGGTTTATTTCATTTATTAAATACTATGGAGATAACTTGTTCAGAAATAAATTGTAGTGTAAAATCATATAAAGGAAAAAGAAAAAAACTTATCACGAGTGTGTTAAATTAATAATGAAATCGAGTAGATACATTAAAAAGAACTACAATTGAATCAATTTCAATAGAACATAAAAATGATGTTAAGAATTCAAATACGTTTAAACTCAAATGGGCCAACGTGTTCTGTATCCATTACATTTTTCTACTATCACAAAAATGACTACAAACTCGATTGTTCGCTTTATCGGAAAATCATTTTAACTATTTTTTATGGCCCGTAAGGACTTTTATTCTTTCGAGTCGTAAAAAACACAACTCTTTTTTTTATGAAAAAGAAACCGTTTAGTTTAGTTAACGGTATCGTTTTGATCGGAGACCAGTCGCGCGGAAAACTGTTTTTTTACTATTTTTATTTTATTCGTTCTTTTTCAATACCCCGGTTCTTTATTTCCGTTTCTTTTTGGATTTATCTTTCATTCTTTATTCCACCCCTGCAAAAGAAGACACAGCTGGGCCCTGGAGACGCGTCCACACAAGGGGTCGCTGAAACAACAGGCACGACCGCAAGAAAGTTTATCGATCGGTCAAAGTTCAAACGTGTCTCCGCACGACCTTTTGTAGTCAATCACTGAATTTCACTAGGTGGGTATTGATATACTGTATCTGTAGGAAAAAAAGACAAATATGAAGATTGATTATTCAATATCGAAAAATGCAACGTTTGTTAAAATATTTTGCGACGGACGACGAAGTATTGTAGCACATTTTCTGTTGTTACGTCCGCTAGTTCTTTTTTTTGTTTTTAACTCGATTGATAAAAACTAATAGTCTCGAGGACCGTTATCTTCCCAGAGGGGGGTAGGTTAGGAAATACGATTACCACGGTCCTTTACGGCGTTGCCTTCCGCTGAAACGGAAGCTCCTTGAGCGTGAAATAAACTGGTACTTCCTTAACGGTCAAAGTAACAATATCTACTTCCTCTCAGCGCCAACACAGAAACTTTGGCTACAACCGTAAAGTTTTCTTTTGACCTGGCATGGCCACAAGTATGTTGAAATTCGAGTCCATTCACTTTCCTTAAGTTTCTAAAAGCAGACAAAACATTATAACCCGAGATAAACTTAAGGAACAACAACAAAGACATAATTTTATGATAATCGAAGATTATTTCTATAGTCTCTAATCTTATCAACGACGTTCATGTCATTCAAATTGTATGTATATTGACTAAAATAAAGTTGCTTGTTCAAATTAAAACACTCGTGTGCAGCTTATTATTAGAACAGCGGAGTGTTATTTGAGATTATATATTTTTAATAAGAACATTTGTGATAAATAACTCTAATGAAAGAAATACATTTTTAAATTAAATTTATTTATTGTTTTAAAATGTTATCATTAATGCAATATTATATTAATGATAAATTTATATTTTTCGCAAATTTTATTATAGAATGATTTTAATATTCGGTTTCCATTCAATTATATCGAGAGTAGGTACACAAATAGTTAAGTTTATAATTTATTGACATAGATTTTAAAAAAAATTGGTAATCATTAATAAGTATAAGTTTTCTCTGAAAATTATATTACCTCACTGAATTTTTATACTAATTAAAAAATCAATTACAACAATGCTATTATAATTTTATTAATTTATATTTCAACACGACAAAATTAGTTTTTACGTCGATCAATAGTTATTTTGTCAGGAATACACGAACAATATAATGGTACTTACTCTTTTTATAAAAAAAATATTTTATTATTTTATATCATATTGTTGACTACCGTAGTCGTTGACAGTTTCTTAAACTTTACAATACATAGCCCGTTCATCTGACGTCCAGACAATATCGAATTTATATTATTAATTCCATTTAGTTTATATAGAATTCCGGATGAAAATATTTCTTATTTTTCATTTTCATAAAAGCAATTGTACAAGACAATAGTACAGAAATTCATTATAACGGTATTGGAGTGTATATATTTTATCCATATAGTCCGTAGGGAGAGGAATATGAAAAAAGAAAAATCCAAAAGTAACCGCCGGTCCCTTTTTAAATATTAAATACACTTCACATCCGAAACATCGTTTCTCCGAGCATTCATATTTAATAATATAAAAAAAATTTCTTCTTTCTAAAGCGTCAGTATACAAGTTTTATGACCGGTGAATTCAGTTTGACAGGTTATGAAAGTGGTGGGGCATGAGTTGATGGCAGTGAAGTGAAGGGAGACCCGAGGGAAATTACGCGGGGGTCCAAATGAAAAATACCGGGAAATTCACTTAAAACAACCCAGAATATTTTATGATTATTATTAGTCTTGTTTTTTGCTCTGGTTGTTATTCTCTGGCCAAAAATAGCTTCTCCCTCGCCGTCACCGCCCATATTTTTTATGCTACTTTTACGACACAGTCCTTCCGATTAACTTTTTCCTTAATAATTTTATAACGCTTTCATTGAAAAAAAATTGAACTGAATCATTTGCGGCTGCAATTTGCTAAACGAATTTTTCTTTTGTGTATATAAAGAAATAAAAAAAAAAAACAAAATAACGATAAAGCGCGAAATTAGTCGTGAGGAAATATTTAAAGCGTTTACCGTAATATTTTTTAAACATTGTAGAAAGAAAATATTTTTAAAAAAAAAAAAATGTTTTGTATTCTGTAAACGTATAATATATTCTACTGACCAAAATATGCTTCTAGAATACTAAAACTGTGTTTAAATAATCGAATTGTTGACAGTGAGAGGTACACTTGAAATAATTTTTATAATCCACTATAAATATGAAATGTACTTTTTAGTTTTTGCGTTTAATTTATGTTATTCAAAATCACTCTTGATGGATTGATAATTAAAATATTAAGCAACTAATTACTAAATAACATTGTGGTTTATTTAATCGATTATGCTATAAAAGCACACATTTTAACCGTTTGTCATATTTTCATTATTTTTTCAAGTAAAATTATTTCAGAACTTATTCTTGCAATTCAAATACTCGCATAAATATTAGATTCATCAACATTTCCTCGGTATTTACTTTGATGTAATTCCCGGTAGACCGATCGTGAACTTTTTTCCCCCTCGTTATATCTCAAAAAGTAATTTAGATCAGACCTAGGATCCCGCACGCGCAGAGTTTTCATTCTTCTGTCCCCTGTCTATCGATTACAAACTTCCCTACGCGGCCTGTCTTCGCAGTGCTTAATTAAAGGTCTCCTGCTCTTCTCGCGTTACAGTGAAAAGTTTCGTCTTTAATTAACGCCGATAATTATACCATCGCGGTGACAGTTTATCCATGTACGCACCTCCCCCCCCCTCCGCACCACCACAAACTGCCACCATGTCACCACTAACAAAAAGTATATTTTCTACTCGCCCGAAAACGTGTGCACACATCGTTGAACATCTTATTAAATAAAACATCGGTTTCTTCGGGTGGCCATCGCGAACTCGGCCCACGACGACAGTGGCGGTCGTACCAATCGATCCAGAAAAACCTCTCAAACATCTATATCTCCTATAGAGTACCTATAGGTACACCTATAGAGTCAGAAATCTGGGGTTGCAAAAAAAAAAAATTATTTATAAAAAATAGCCTTTTGTTTATTTGAAAAAAATTGTCTTATTATTTTTTATAGCATAAATATATTTTATATATACTATATATAAATAATTAACACTGATCAGTAATCACACTATCATAGTATATTATTTTGTATCCCCCCCACCCCACCGATCATAGAATATGGTATACATTTTAACAATTAAGAACTTGAATAACATATATCGAATATAATTTATTTTGTGAAAGCAAAACGATACCCTTGCTACCCCCAAAAAAATGTATGAGGTAGCAAAAGTACCTCTAATAGCCGATATCCCTTAATGATGCCTAAACGTATAGTGTTCTCTCCAAACCCACTCCTGGGAGAAGCGAAAAATAATGGTAGTGTGTACATTTTACGCGGAAAAAAACGTACACCTTACTTGGGATTCTCGTGACAACTATAGCGAATAAATGCACTATTCGGATGCTACAGTGGACTTGGCTAGGACATAAATCTCGACGATTTTATTTGAACTGATAAGAACTGTACATAACACTCACTACGCCTCTCGATCGCCATCGCCGAAACTCGCGAAATCGAGTATATAATGATAAAATCATAGGCGCAAATATCCCAATTTTTTTGTGAGCGACTAAAGTCGAGCCCCTGCATAATACCTTCTGAAAATGATAGTGTATTCTTAATACTGATTAGGTAGATACTAAATTTTGAATGGGAGTGGAATTGACGGGAATTTGAAGGGACAAAGTCCTCCCAAGCCCCCATCCTCTCCTCCAATATTTGCGCCGACAGATGATATTATTATGATATTAGGGGTATTGACGTTTTGACATTATCGGTGGTCGTATTCGATGACAGTCGACTGTCGTGTCAGTCAAAAATCGGCTTTGAAGTCGGACCTTATATTGTAAATCTTGAGTCTGATATTAACGTGGATCCCTGTGCCTTGTTCATGTTGCGTTATTGTTTCGATTAACCATTGATGGGGCAACAGGCGCAAATTATAATACGAGCCGTTTCATCAAAATGTTAATATTATTAATCTCCATTGTGCCGTGTAATGTTGTGAAATTTTAGCCTTTTGTATTAGAGGTATGTTAGCTGCCGGCAACTACGGATATGTTTCCCGCAATTTAAATAGGCTCTTGTTATCCGAGTATGGGGCCATAATGAACATGAACTTTACATCAAAAGGTGTCCTCTATCCTTAAGGGAAAAAATGTATACACACATACACACACATATATGTATTATATATATAAAAAAAAAGATATATTTATAATGATGTACAATACTTATATATATATATATATATTCGTTATTATTAACGACCTTTCGAGCTCGGTGAAAATGAATTTCATGACCAGGGGGAGCGTGGTAATTATATGTTTTTTTCGCTCTACTCGAGTACTCTTGTACTCTGGCGGCGTTATACTCTTATATAACAGGATGGTGATAATCACGTAATGCTGGAAATCCTAGTATTTATTCAGTTATCATTATTGTCACGACTTTGCCCGGTGGGACGGGTAAAAACAAATACCAGTATGCATAACCGGTGTTGTATTGCGTTTACACGGAATTTCGTTTGCTGCAGAATCGAGTTATAATAATATTATAATGAATATCAAACAACTACGTTCGAATTATTGCTTAGGTACCGAAACCCATATTATTATGCCGGAGGTACCCGGCGTGTGTCTTCTCGAACGTTTCAAAATGCACATCATTACTATATCGCCAACACAGTATAATTATTATTACCTGCCTACTGCGGTATTCATATTCATATTCATATTATTGTTGTTGTTGTGTACGCACACGTATGCGGTGAGTGTATCGACTGCGTTATAAATGTCGTACACGTCGTTATTCTGCTCGACGAGCCGTATAATAATATTATTCTTCGTCGCAGAATATGTCAGCCGCCGTGTGCGAGCGGGAAAATTATCGTCGAGCGAGACGTTATGGGCTTAGAGTCGGCCGGCTCAGTTAAATTTGATTTATAGAAAAGGTTTCTGTCAAACAGGCCTCTTCGCCGTTTCGAGCTTCTGGATCTTATTAAACGCGTAACGACCTCCGAGGCAATATATTAAGCAAATATTGTTTCGCCCGTGAAACCGCACCGGAGTTTAATAGGGTATTAAAAAATATCGAAAGCCGACACACGCCCGTGGCGGCGGCACAAAGGGGTCGTGTGGAGTGGAAAAATTGAAAATCCGACCAGGAAAACCCCTGCACCTGTACGCACACGATATACCGTCTGCCGCGGCAGTGGGTGAGGCCCACCCGGCGGGTAGAAATTAATTTCTCTTGCCCTTCTGGGCCCGAAAGCACTTTCAAACAATAGTTATTCCGATGAGAAACCCAACTGCAGAAGAACTCTGTTCGCCGTGTTTACAAAAGTACGAGTGCTATGCGAAATATATATGAGCACATAAGACAACATCACATCAGAAATGAAATAAATTAAATGTTAAGGTACCGTGTTTTAGAAATTGTTATTATTAATTTTTATTTTTTCCTCTCATTTGTCCTGTTATTCGTATTTAACCGTTACCTATATAGTGTTTTTATACGTGAAAATTGTTTTATCACTCTATTTTATTCCAAATTTTAGACGATACTATCTCTCAAATATTGATTTGATTTGTTTACATGTTTTTCAATAAAATCACTGGCATACTTAATTTATTACTAGGTATAGCAAGTTTTTAGTAATTAAATTTAAACATCATGTCCATTTTTATGTTTACTTAATTTACTAACTATTTACTTTGTAATTGTTGGGGCGTTTACTATTCTGAAATAAAAAATAAATAAATCTAAATACGAGTAGGTAAACAAATCAAATCAATTTTAACGAAATTAATTTTTTACTTACTATATAAGTTATAATATTTTTATTTAAATCCAAACACACAGCAGCCTGCTCAACCTGGCATTACCTTTAGAATGGTATTGTGCATTTGAATGAAATAGCGTTTCAAGTGGATAAAAACTAAATTCCTAAAATATATAATAATTTACTTGCATGCTATTATACTTGTAGTACTGAAAAATATATATCGAGATTCAATTTAATTGCGTACGTAGTACAGTTTTATGCCAATTAGATATTTAGCTAAAGTTGAGGTCCGCGACTTTGAATAAAAAGTTAACTGTACATAATATCATTAGGCTCTTTATTGATTATACTAATTGCAATTTATTAGCACTAAACTTTTTTTTTTCTTCGGCTAGTATTGACAAAACGATTTTTGTGCTGAATGAGAGGAATCCTTCCCTTTGTTTTTATTCACTACTTTATATTTACTGATTAAATTTTTACCCTGTAATCAGTGCTACCCTATATGGTGTTAATTTAATTAATTTTACGTTACACAGCGTAATTTTTTATACATGTGTCATGTGTGTATGTGAAAGTTACATATTGAAACAGTCTGTACATCACTCAGCCACGTTAGTATAAATTACTGAATTTTAAAACCTTTTGACTGATACGGGCAGTTTAGAAGGTAGTGATAGCGAAATACTATAAATATGATTCATCACCGTTCAAGTTAGTATTATTATTTTTTTAACTGTACTTTGTAATTTTGAAAAAGTGTTCATTATGTTTTCTACGCGAAAAAGAATAAATCATATTTTATGTATATTACTATAAATTAATAGAAAACGCTTACGATTTCCAAACAAAATATGCGCTGTGGAAGTATTTCGCCAAATGTTCGTTGGTATTCAATAGCTTAAAAATAATTATTTTAGTATTCATACCAAATATAATTGGGTAGGTAATACAAATTTAAATCAATACAATCAACAACTTTTAAGACTAAGTATTTATCGTAATCGTATTCCTATGTAGTATAATACGGAGCACGTTTTTTGGATTGCTTGTTAGTCATTTCGCAATCGCTCATTGCGTCCTACGGTATGCATTAACATCGACTGTATTTGGTAGAAATAATAACTCAATAGTCTTAAATGTACAATATTTATTATCAACTTTTTTAGTTTTGGCAATACAATAATTATTGTCATAATAAATAATTATTATCGATAACTATTAGAATTCATGAAAAATAAACATCCAGGAGAATCTGGGACATGGATGCCTGATATAATAATAATAATAATTAATATTATTTTTTAGCATTTTTAGAATTATTATTATTAATTTATTTACCAATATTATTATGTCATTAAAAATATAAAATTCTTATATACTTAAATATTTATTCTAAGAATAAATAATTTGCATTGATAATAATTTATAAAACACAATTTTTTTTTTAAACGTGAAAAATACCTTATCTTACCCACATTCTACAAAGGTTAAAAATTTCAAACCATAAAAGGTATGTTTATTTTTTTAATAGTTATGCATTTTATAATTATTATTTTATTAAATTATGTTGAGCATTTTCTTATATTTTTTATCATCTTAAATATATAAAACATAATTTAATAATATTATATTTATGAAATTCATATAGCTATAAAAATAATAAATAAATCTTTTATAGTTTTATCTTTTTACTGTTTTGTTTTATAGCCAATTTTTGGTAACAGTTATTTAAAATCACCAACAACTGGCTTTATTTTATAAATATTTACGATTTTTCTGAAAATTGAATAATAAAAATAAAAGTATCAATTAATACTAAACAACAGGATGACACTGATATTTGATTCCACATGACTTGTCCTGTTAACCACACTTCGTAGAATAATATTATCATCTTCAACTAAAACTGCAAAATAACTTAAAATCAGTATAAATTTTAGGTACAATTAAAAAAAAAAAAAACTGAACTACGAATAAACATTAATTTTTTAAAATATATAGCTATTAATTACATGTATTCTTACCTTAAAATTGGTTAACTTTTCTCACAAAAAGGTAGTTGGCAGACTAAATTAATTAAAAAATCACATTTATCGTGCACTTTAAACCTATTTATCACTAATTTCATAACCAAAATTAACTCGTTTACTTGCATATAATATTTCGAAGTGGTTTATTTATTGTAACATCACTAGCTTTAGAAAAAAATCAGTTGTCTCATTTTATCTAATACGCTATGTACTCATCATGCCCACCTCATTTGTTATCTTACATAATATTATTACTATGATTGTTTACACATTTCTCGTTCTATCTATTATATCTTTCTGCCGTCCAATTAAGATATCGATTTTCGGTATCCGTACAAGTATAATAATAAAATTATTCCGTAACTTATTGATCAGTAATCTCGTGAGTAAGTACGTTTGTAGTTTTAGTGATGCAGGCAAATTCGTACGTCCATATTTGCACGAGCGAAATCGGTTACAATTTTGTAGTTTTGATGGAACAAATGTTGAAGGATTTTGAAATACTAAAATAAGACAAATAAAGAAAAAAATGGATAGCATTACATAAACGTTTTCGTCTAATAGGTTTGACATCTATTTTAATAATAATAATACCTTTATTTTTCCAACAATATGTGACACATAAATAATGCAAAAGTAATAGCAGTTTGATACAGAAGCCTATTGGCTGTGTCAGAGATAAAAGTTCCTTATCAAAAATTTAAGCATACAACTGTGAAAATAAAACAATAGAAAAATAATAATTACAATAATATACGTCATGACACATGTACAAACTAATAAGCATAATATGCTATTAAACGTGTTATACTTTATGAAGCAATAGATGTTTTAGTTCTTTAAAATTAGTGAGGGAAATCACATTTATTCCAGGTTCAATACAAAACTTAATAAAAACATGATACGTCCATGCTGTCCAAACATAGTTTTATACCTTGGTAGACCTAAATTAATGTTACTCTTAAAATGTGTATTATGGACAGAAGTAACAGTACTATTCTTATATTAATTACACATATATTCAGTAGATATAATATAATTAGTTTTTAAATTATAAATGTTGTGCTGATCATAAATCAGTTTTGGTGAGTAAAATATTGGCTTGCAGAATAGATATTTGAATAAAGCATTAATTATATTCTCTAAAATGTATTCCGATTGTCTGTTTATTGTCTTAGTCCTGCAGCGAAGGACATTCGAGTGGAAATCGTAAATATTTGTTGCCTACGCGTATTCGTAGTTTATTTTTAAGATGAAAGCGTGCCGTTCACGAAAAATGAAAAATCTTTTCTTTCAGTAAAAATCATAATATTTACCGCTTTTACCGCGAAAACATTTCTAACACTATTTTTTTATATAAACCATATTATATTAAAGGCGAGAGAGGAAAATATTAAAATTATTTTTAAGGAGTTTCTCGAGGAGACGTTGTCGTCGTGGTCACCTAACACTCGCCCCGCCGATTTCCATCGATATAATATTATATACAATACACTGTACGCGTGTTGCATCGGTCGCGGCAGAGGTCGAGATTACTTTTGTTGATTGTGTAAAGTTTTTATACGACTGCGAGGCTCACGCGGCGTTACACTTCCTTGTACACACACACACGCGGGCACTCAAGTCTCCCGGGGGATCGTCGGACGACACGGTCAGCTCGCGCTCATACATATTCATTAAAATTTGCCCGGCGTCGAATCGGCGGGGCGCGTCCACCGTCGTTGGGGGGGAGGGGGAGAGGGGAGGAGGTTGGCGTTGCCGAATTTTATTCTTCCGTGCTTTGGTCCCGTGCACGCGTGCAAAACTTCTGCGCGACGACGACCCGGTGGGACGAACGCGGCCGGTCTATACGCACGTCTATTGAATAAACTCCTAGCAACACACTTTTCCTACGTAACAAGCATGCTGCTCTATCCGTCGAGTATTACGTTATATATATATATATATAGATAATACATGTCGATACGGCAGTGTTTGCGAAACAAGTTACGCGTCTGATGGCGCTCTCGGGGACGGGCACTGGCAGTCGGTATACCGAATATTTTAATAGTGGTCGGCGGCGGGTCGTCGTAAGTATACCGTTGCGGAGTTACTCGAGTCTTGATTTCGAAAATCGGGTTAACGTACAAGAGAAGCGCCCGCCGCCGCCGTCTATCCCTCTATATATATATATATATACACGTCATGTATAATGTATACACATACACACACACACACACACACACACACACATATATATATATATATATTAAAGTGTGTATGCGCGCCGCGTCTATTTGTCTATGCAAACGAAATTAAATTAATTTTAACCACTTCTCCTATGTCATCTCGCAGGATAATAATAATATGTATTTACTGCAACGGCAAGAATTAATAATTTATGCACCGCGCGTCACTATGGACTCTAAAGTAAACGTTTTCGCTAACGGCGGGATGTCGCATCATCGTAAAAGTGCCTCCGTCGTATCCGGATAATATGACATTGTATCGTTTGAACGCTTTCGTCAAACATTAAATAGGCATGTAACTTCTTGTCAAAAATGATCTTATTTTGATTATGTGTAGGTATATGAATATAATTAGCCCCTCCCTCTCCACAGGGAAATCGTGTTATATAGGTACCTATAAAGTCACACAAGCTAATTGTAAGTTGTACCTATTTGATTATAAGTAATTGTACGTTCGTTCCTGAAATTTGTAAGTTGACCGTATCCTGGAGACCGGTGAAGATTTGTTGAAGTTTGGTTGTCAGCACCGTCTCCATCACCCATCATTACAGCCAAATCACTCGAAAGAAGTTATAAGTCAAACATATTATATCTACAAATTTCAAAAATAAAAAAAAACAATTTCTTTCAATTCTTAATCGGTTTCAACTCACAATTTTTTTTGAGTATAATTTGGCAATAGTTAGGGGTTTGCTACCTAAAACCAAATTATCTCAATGAATTTGAAACAGTAAAATTAAAAATTCCTGGAATGGACTAGTATTAAAGGAATTATAGTTTGTTTGAGAAAATATTTGCATGGCGGAGGACTGAAAATTTTACAAAAGTTATTTAACTGTGTTTCATAGTTTCAATAACATGTCTATAATGTATTTGTTCGACTCATTTTTTTTTTTTTTATATTAGATTCAAATATAAGCATCAACAAGTGTACTACCGACTTTTTAAATGCGTTTCATAATTTGTATTTAACGACAAAATGTACTTTTGATTTTGTAAAACGAAGCGTCTAAATTATATACTTTGTTTTTTCATCATACTAATTTTAACATTCAATAAACGAATAGTATTATGTTTATGAGATCGAAAAAGAGTATAATAAAGTAAGTAGGTCAGTTGACTCTATGTGAATATTTTATAATCATAATAGCTCGATGCATACGTTTTTAAAATTTGTTTAATGTAATAAATTAATTTCAACAGTTTCAAAATATAAGATAATATTCGTCTTATCGTATTTCATCTTATATAACAATAGGTACCTATGTGTAAAATTCGAACAAATTTTTGACGTGCCCAAAACGCATACAATAATTACCCGTATCAATCTGAGCATTCAAAATATATATCAAACATATTCACAAGAAATTCCCACGAAAATGACGTCTATCGCTGTATGTTCTCTTTATAACAGCTGATGCCCCAGAGAAATGACTAAGTGCTATACTCTCTTGTCACTTCTTTTGATGAATAACTATTACGTCGTATTAATAAAATATATATTAATTAAATGTAAGATGGTTGTTCGTTTTGTAGATTCTAATAACAATTTTTCTAAAACATTAAACATTCACTTTCCTCCTACCAAATTGTTACTCATATTTCATATTTTTGATAAGGGTTCTATAAATAAATGTATATATAGAATATTTTATGTTGCTGCCAAAAATTTGTCGTAACCTGTGTTGTATTCCATTAGACTCAAATTCGATTTATTATTTAATCTGGGTTTTAAAGCCACGATATATTAATATGTTTTACAAAGATTAATCATTGAATGTACAAACAGATAATGATACATTCGATTTGGAATTGATATGCGTTAATAGAAATTATTGAATTCAATTAAATAAGTTAGATTGGTTCAAGAAAAGCGTCTATTATTGATACGTCTCACCAATTATGGTGATTTTACTTAATTTGTTCTGGAAATGTTATTGAATAAATATATGACTAATATTTAATATGTGCGTATTTACTCTAGTAATTTATCTAACATTATAAACTTACTATATTCATACTGTTGACGGAATTATTGATATTTTATACTAAAACAACATTTGCACACTTGGTTTTTGAATATTTTTTTATCAAATTTTACAGTAATTTAAATATCGGAGAACCTTATTTGAAATACTTTTTCAAACGCGAACATATTTATTTGGTAAAGTTATTAAATTGCATTTTTATTTTTGTATTTCGAAACCGTATCAGTGCAATAGGGTCGTTCAAAGAATTGGTATAGCTGTCGTAACTCAATTTCTCTGCGTGGATTTCCAAAACAAATGAAAAATAAAACAAATTTAAATTATGTATCCTTTTGAACTCCGAACACGCATGAAGTGCGATGAAATTCCGCAGTGTAGTTTTCCCCATTTTGGCACATCCGGTTATAATCGCCTAACTAACCGCAGCCCGGTTGTATGAGAAAAGTGACCAAAAAATAAAAATAAAAATAGTTGAAATATAGAGTCAGTTAGGTAGGAAGTAAGGGAGGAAACGTTCGGTGAATACAAATCCATCGCCTTTTTGGCCGATGTTTTTTTTTTCTTCCCATAACTTTAAAATCATATCAATATACACTACGTGGAAATATTCATCCGAAGGGGTGGCACAGCGTTACATTATTCCGCCGTTGGGTGAATATTAAGTTCACCGGTGGCGTATGTAGAACCGTTAAAATCGGTACTATCAGTGTTTGTTCCTATGGAAAGTTTTCTGCATTTACGTGTGACTGTTCGTGAAGATAAGAACCCCCACCCCTTTGTTTGTCCCCACCGACGTTTCGGAATGGCTTTTTGTTTCAAGGGGTACGATTAAAAGGTCAACGGTCTTAATGGTTCTTTTCGAAACGTTTCCCAGAAATTGGACTTGAAGGGACCGAGTCGAAACACACGCGAGGTTTGCCCAACATTATTCGTGTATGTGTTACCCGAGGGAAGAATTACATTCGTTTCAAAAGTCACATACTACCATGTTTTTATAAACAATAAATCAAAAGAAATAATGGTAAACTTTTCTTCTTTTTTTTTAATCCTCGACACTGATTATATCGTTCACATTCTAGAATTGTTTTTTTTCCTAAAATACTATACATTTCTAATGCTGCTACAAGTCCATTCAATTTCTCATACCGAGTTTAAATAATATTTTATATTTATTATTTATTTATTTTTATTATAATATTATATATAATATGTCATATATTTATAAGCATTTTTTGCTAATATCATAATAGGATACAGATAAAAATAGCAGAGTGAGCTATAAATTTGTTTTATGCACCAGGAATTCTAAATTTGAAATTTAATTTTGCTATTTTTTGCTAATATACATAATATAACATATTGTTTTGTATTTTTTTATAAAACTCGTTTGTATTGAATAAAAAATAGTATTTTAAATATATAATATAAAAAGAATATTCATTTATGCGAATTCATAAGAAAAATGCCCACATTAGAAGCGATACATATCAAAGCGATTATGCATAAATACATATACATTTTTTTTTTTAATTGTTAACAGAAGAGAGTCATTTTAGTTTTTTTTTATAAATTTATTAATTCATATGATAATATAATATTCAAAAGATAAAATTAAATCTCAGTAAAAGAAAATAAATGTTGTAAAATTTAGATTTAGATTTTTTGCTATTTTTGATGTTTTTAGGGAATATTATTAGTATATATTTTAAGGCTTTTTGGTAATATTATAGCGTATATTTCGGTACTTTTTAATGCTATAAAATTCAAATCCTTCTTACAAGTAAAAAAAAATCGTTTTCACAACTGTTTATAAAATAACTAAAAGTAAATGCGCTAGTTTTTTAACGCTTTATACAGTTTATAATTTTGAATATTAGGACCTTCAATGTAATCGCAGAGTTATAAAAAAACCTCCACATGTAGGTACATAAAAAAAAAAAAATAAAAACGAAAAGACCATTTTCAATGCTTTTGGAGTGGTAATAACGTTCGTATATAAAAAGTTTCTGAGCTTTGTGAGCAAAAATATTATTTTAAACTTGTCTCCAAAAATAATCTCATTCATTTTAAAATAAACTTAGTATTGAATTTTTATGCTTTTTCTATTTCCTATTTATGGATCCATAATATAAGTTGCTTATAGTTTAAAAGCGATTTTTGGTTTATTTATAAAAAACAATTCTATTACACGTGTATTATAATATTACTTGAATTATAAGTACTCTAAATATAAGTATTCACCAATATTATATTTAAATAGGTAATTAATATAACACTGCCGATATCTGAATTAATTAAATATTAACTTTTTTTTAAATTTAACTTTAAAATCGCAAAATTGATCAGACTATAATTATCATTATTGACGAAATATATGCCTTAGTCTTACGTAACAAATATGTACCATTCAATAATACTTTATTATTTTTTTTAGAAGAATGTCGTTCACAGCTCGGTATGGAATTCAGCAAAATTCCAGATCATAGGATCACAGCTAGCTCTTCATATGAAGTCAAGTCAGTGGGACCACAGAATGCACGGTAAGTCGCTGGCAATTTTTATTTTTTACGTTCATCTATTAGTTATATTCTTTCAAGAATACAGTAATTATTGAATACAAGTTGTATGCAGATCGTAGCAGTAAGTAATTTGGTTTCGCAAATTTTTCTCGAAAACTTCCTGTATAAGACCAAATAAAAATATGTTCAAACAAAAAGAAAGTTTTTAAAATTAAACTGCTGCTTTATTATTACCTATCCTCTCGAAAACCATTGTATTTGAGGAATATCGCAAAGTCGGCTTGTATACAGCTGCTGGTCTGAAAACTTTTAACTGCTTTCATACTAAGTCAAAAGCCTAATTCGGTCCATAAGATTCATTCAGTAAGTTTTCGTCATTAACATTTAGAATAATATCAGTTGGCGGTTATATTCTCTAATAAAAGAAAAACTCCAGTCTTATATAATGAATAAAACAAATATCGGAACATTTATTTCCGTGACGCACAATCTGCGAATAAAATATATTTATATATATATATATATCAAAGATAACATTTATCTATTGTTTTAATTTTAATATCAGTACAGTTCTACAAACGCATTGTTATATTATGACTCATTAGCATTTTTTTTTTAAATTTCACGTACTGTTCGAATAAATAAAATTAACGTTTCTGTTACGCGCATTTTTTTCTCAACGGGCCTAAATAATTTACGGCCGGAAAGAAAAACTCCCATTTCAATCATTTTTCTCGTAAATTATTTTCTATATATCTATACAAGTCTTATTCGACGGATTCTTTTTCGATGAATATAAAATTGTTATTCGTTCTGAAAATGACGTGCTCGGTAAATCTTTATTGTTTGTTTCCATTATTATCATGTTTACATCGTTGTTTGTCAGGTTTGTCTTTCATTTGAACTGTCGAACAATATTTTCGTAAATTAAACACTTGTCCTTTGCGTGCTTTTGTATACTTACCTAAATGTTATCCGTATTTGACATTAAATCTCTTTTTAAGTATTCAAATGTGTTGTGGAAGTGTTCAATTTTTCGCGTGATTGCAATTTTTCCTGAAATCAATAATTGTATATTATTGAACACTATATCATACGAAAGGCAATAAAACAACCGAACGTTTAAATTATAATTATAACATTTGATTTTTTGGCTACTATTTTACATATTGTATTGCAGTAGGTGTAATAAGTATACATTTTTATTCGTGATTTATGAATGTTGTAGTCTAGGTATTGAATTAAGTCAAGGTAATTTAGTTTATATTTTATATCAAGCATTTTATGAATATAATATGATTATCCATTTCTATTATAAATATTTACAATTTAGTACAGCCAGTGTTCTTTTAGAATCAAACCGAATGAGTTGTCAATATTTTATAACAACTTATATATTATACGCATGTTATTTCGTGTTATTTAAAACCGTTACGGCAAATTACAATTGTAGATTATTAATGATCGTTTTAGAATGATTAACTTTTCTCGTTTGTATTGTATATGAGCACACGATTCATATAATACACACACACACACACACACACACACACACATACATATATATATTATTGTATACGTATATAGTTGTAGTTTCTTTCTCTTTGGATTACGAAATATAGCTGCTAATAAGATTACGGGTACTCGTAGTCGGATATCCGAAACTTCTTGTTTCCTTTTTTTTCTCCCTTCTCACCCTCACCCATCCCCCAACCGATACCCCTGTCTCGCCATTCTTAGCTTCGGGTAATAAATCCGCTTAAAGTCGGTCGGCTGGTCCGTAATGAAAAACAAAGCTGCCGAGGATGATAACGAAGGGATGGATTGTTAGGAGAAGAAAATGAAAGTCCAATGTGTATACGAAAAACTGGATTTGGTTTTTATACAACTACGTTGCGTATATAAAGTGGAGAAAAATAACGGTTTTTTTTCCTTTGTGCAATGCGATTTAGCAAAGATTATCACCCCAGTTGTTTTTTATTTTTTACGGACCGTAGAAAAACAAGCTCCTGAAAACATGGCCATAAATGAAATGGCTGCAGTCCTGGAGAATCCCAATAATACTCAAGGTTAACGGCAATTAAATCGCCTAGGCTTGCACGTGGAAACTAGGCGGCACCGCGAAATCGCTCTCGTAAATGCCACCCCAATGGCCGAAAATCCAACTTTATCAGACGTTTAATCAACGCGAACAGACCCGTATAAAATCTAACAGTCATAATATCATGAAGTCGGTACATTTTCTCAAAGGATGTCATCGATACCGTCAAATATTTCTGACGAAATTTGTTTGATGACATATTTTTTTTTTTAATCCGATGGAAAGTCTAATAGATAAACAATCTATTTATTTATTGCAAATATTAAGCGTAATAGTATATTTAGTGCACTTATTGAGTACATTTTACAATAAGTCAACCGTTAGTTGTTTTATTTTAAAATGTTAAAAACTATACAACCGATTAACGGGAGAATTCCGATTATGTGAACAAGAGTTGTTGGTAAAGTTTTGAAAGATTCGGCAATTTCTTTAAAGTATTTGAATGGTGAGCGTCCCAGGTGTGTTTAAGGATTTTGAAACTTATTTCATGGTATTATATTATATACTATAAAAACTAATATTGGTTAAGTATATGAATATTTGATTGACATAAATAAATTAAAATTAATAAATAACATAGCTGGAACTGTACTCGTATTTTTATTTGTCTATAAACTTTATAATAACAAAAAATTATCAAGCTCGTTTTATAAATATATTGGCCTATGTTCTAGTTGTTACTAAAGTGAATAACTTTAGAACTATTTTGTTAAACTTTACCTACATGTTGAAAGTTGCGATTTTTTTTTTGTATCATATGAGATGAAAGAGAAATATGTGCAGCCCTACCCTCTGAGTGCATTTGATTGATTTTCAGAGTTGGGATTACACAAAGTCCAGTATTTATTATACCCTTTTTAATGTTAGGCCCTTTTAGGGGAACGATTCGATTAGCACAGCCTTTTTTGTCATGTCAAATGCTGAATAGGCCACCCGTCAAGGTAAGCACACGCTGTATACGACATTCACAATTTACCACACGTATAGAAACAACAAAGTAAACTTTGTATTTAAGTGCTTAAAATAGTTTCATGATTTGTAATATACAAAAAAGTTGAAAAAATTCTTTCTATTGTTTAACGTCATAAATATATTGTATATAATATATTATATTTATGAATGGTATTTAATTCGTTCAAATTTTAAATGCCAAATTGTATTCTATAATATAATATGGCATTTATTTCGTTTGCTTTAATCTCTTTTTCTCTCGCTCGTTCAATCTTTAACTTTGTATATCTGCAGGGTACCAACGAATAGTTACTAAGCGAAACACAAATATAATTAAGCGAGTCCATCAACTTAGTTTATGAAATTACAAGAAAATATGTACAAACCTGAAAAGTAAATAATATTATTACGAAACCCACTTGCTTTTATATACTATATACTTGCATATCATTATATAAATAAATTACTGCATATTAAGTTGTCGGATGATAACATTTCAAACATAAATTAGTGAATTTAGTATTTTATGTCATGAACGTTATAAAGAAAACTCATATTGAATTTCAATTGCATTAAAGATAAAGGTAATTACTAAAACAACGCGTAAACTGAAAAGCATTTATTGAAAATTCCAATCTAGATAATATAACTTACTATATAATTTAACGAATAGTATTAAAAAATGATCTGTTTTTATTACGACCCATTTTGTGTTATTGAATATTTTACATTAATAATTTGTTTAAATGAGTTCAAGGGCTAAAAGTTGGCGTTCTATTTAACCCACTGTTATCATACATGGTATCTTTGGAATTGGGAATAGTATCTCTTGGGACCAACAAAAAACATATTAAGTAACATAGGTTAAAGTTTTATTAGTACACCGTATTTGGTTAGGGTAGATTCATATTACAGATAAAAATACACAAATTCTAAAACTTTTAATATTGCATTATTAACCATTCATAATACTTTTTAGTAAACTTTGTAATGCTAAAGAATTAATTATTCAAATTTAACTATTTTAGTTGTAGTTGAAATTCGATATCAATATAAAGGGTTATTTGTTAAAATCTATTAGTAAAGCTTAAACTTGATTATCACTTAGAATCTGGTAAACATATGTCAAGGTAATAATTATTTTAATATCTATTTGTGATTAAAATAAAATGATAATAACTTTTATTATTTTTAGCTCGAAAAAAAAAATAAAAAATTTATTCTTGAAGTATCCCCTGAGTGTAGGTATATCAAATTTAATTATGTTGTTCGAACTATTCATAACATTAATCTTATTTGTTTCGTCTTCAGTAACTATAAAATTGATTGTCACTATAATAGTGAACGATAATTAAATCAAATGAACCAATTATATAATAATATAGTTATACCATTGTATATTCTAGTCGTGCACTCCATATTTATCGAAAATATTCACTAAATATTTATACGCATCCCTAGAATACTATATATATATATATATTATTTGATGACTATGCGTTACAAATTCAAAGTAAATATAGTAATTTTTTTCTTTTACTATCTATATTTGTAGTTTCGGTGTATTCGATGGACTGTACTAAATTAATTTACACATTATTTACATTTATTATTTGTTGAACGCATGATTGGCAGTTGCGATGTATACTGGCAGTAATTCGTGAAATGTCGGACCTTTAAAATGTACGTATCAACAATAATGTTATTAAAATAAATTAATAATTCTGGATTTCAGTTTAGATATTATGTAAAATGTCTGTTAAAATTAATATATAATTTTATTGTTATCATTTGACAAGTGGAATTATTTGTTTTCCCGGATCAAAACATATTCATAACATTATTGGTATATAATGTTTCTACGTCACACGCACCAACACTAATCCATTTAGCAAATGAGACACTAAGACACTAATTTTCAACCGCCAATGTAAACCCGAATTTAAAATTTCAAACTTAAATTTTCGTTTTCAGTTATATTATTATTATACATGATTTTATTGAAATACCGTTTATTCATATTTTACAGCATGTTTTTCAGAATTATTTTAACCATATTATTTATATCAACTTAAGCTCGCTGTCGTTCAGTTATAAATTAATCACTGACTATACACGCATAATATCTATGTGAAAAAAGGCCTAGCCCGTTAAAATACTAAACAAATAAACAATAATAATATATTCTTTTACCGTTTCCAAGAGTGTTCCGGACGGTCGTATCGATCATAATATTTTATACATGTTATGACGGTGTAGTTTATTTGACGGTCAGCTAACTGCGTTTTGACTGGTACTACATATATACGTGGTAGGTACGTTTATTGCGGGTAGTTTAGAGAGCGTAGTCTCGTAAAGAACACTTCAACCTCGGTGAGTCGAGTGGCATTAAAAAAAAAAAAATAATAAATAAATAAATAAAAAAACATTCCTCCGCTGGCTTCCTCAGAATCACTTGGTGCCGTGGTTTATGATGACAAAAAAACGCAGTAGTTAATGGCCATCTTGAAACCTCTTTACCTACACGGCGGGCGCCCCCATAGTTGCATCCCATTATTTTCTTCTTTGAAAGTCATGTGACCCCCCTCAGCGGGCCGTTTCCGTGGCGCCTGTACGCCGCATATGATAATAATAGTAATAATAATAATAACAGCACAATGTCTGTTGGTCCGGACGGACACTGTTCAAATAATATCGTACAATAATAACTATACACCGCCGCCGACGACGACGCGGCGTTTGCGCGTGCCCGAGCTTTGTCGAAATCTGCGACGCGCTAAAACAAAACTTTGCTGATAAAGTTTATTAAAATTGCATTACGAATATAGAGTGTAAAATGTTAGAATCACTATATACACGCGTGTGTGTGTGCGCGCGCGGGCGCGGAGTTCTGATTATTTCGAAGTTTTCACGTCAACCGCATCACCCATACGCGCATGTATATCCTGCAACTTTCGTAATAAACTTCTTGAAAATCCTTTTTTAATTAGCCATATGCATTATTGAATACACATAAATACAAGTGCACGTGCATTATCAAGGGACTGTCGCAATCGCACTAAAGTTAATTAATTTCGTATAACTGGCCGGAGACGTTGTAAATAAGTTTTTCCATATTTGTTGATGCACGTTGTAATATTATTTTCAGTGTATCGCGCAGTTATATCGACCATCCTTACTATGTTGTTCTTCTCAGAACGCAATAAATATAATATTATGTTTGTCGTATAAAAAGTTTTTAAAACATTATTCGATGTTTTATAATTACTATGGCTAAAAAACAAAAATAATTATTATAAAAAAAAAAATGACAGTCGTGATTTTTGAAATATAAAAAGCATTTTAAGCAAATCATCTGAGGGGGTTGAAAAAACCTAACCTAGAGAGGTTGGTGAATTGAGTGAGTAAGGGGTGTAAACATATATTATTCATCTTAATACACAAACTTAAACGGATAAAAAAACTTATTTAATTTTAGGATGGTACCTATTTCTAGTACAACAATGATTATTATTACTTTCTTAGTTTTTAATAAGAAACTTTATATTATTCTACATTAAATTTCAAGTCGAATCCGCGACTAACACAATTTTATTGCATTTAAAAGAGAAGTTTTTATGAAATTGTAATTAGGAGTTCTAGAATATGACGCGATAGTGTAAATACCTACTAGTGCATTGCTAAATATCAGTAATATTGTTATTTTTGCTAACATCGGTTTTGATCTTCTTATACAAACTCTTTGGATAAGATATAGGAAAAAAGTTATCAAATACATATGCAATATAATTCACAAAAGTCTCTTTAATTTACTAAACATCTAACTCGTGCACCTACTAATCTATTAGTTATTAATTTCGTATCTTTAAGGTTATAATTCTTCGTTTATCAACTATACCGCATCATTAACTCATTAACTTACTGTAGTCAAGTAACAAGTTGTATAATATTATTTTTGAATTTCTGTCCATTAATCAGCTTACGCGAACGTCTTAAGTATTATATAGTATGACATTGCACTATTATGTAGACTCCTTATGGCGCAAACAAGAAATTAAAACCCAAATAATTTTATTTCACAATAAATATTATTATAATGTATAAAATAAAACGTTTTCATTGATCGTCTACAACATACGGCGATATCCATAAAAATATCATAATAAAAGAACAAACTAGTTTGTAACGCAATAATTGTTCTGTTTAAAAGACACATTGAATTGCATCTCGCGGCGGCGCTTTGCCACCAATAAAAATTATTTTTACACAAATAGATTAGATTGGGTATCAATATATACATAATTGTTCAAACGGTGCAGTTTTAGTTATCACGTTTAATTTGAAAGTATATTATTATTAATATACGAATGGTACTAATCCCGTTGTTAGGATTTCGCCAAAATAACTCTGCGCTGCGGATGACATACTAAAACGCACAAGTCTCCCCCTCCCCCCCCCCCCAATCAAGCCGGGTTTCACCGGTTCACGCCCACTCGGCGCGTATTCTGCCGCCGTTTCAGTGGCAAAGAGAGTATTTCCGACGGGCGGCGGCTGCGGCGGTGGTCGGTGTAGCGCGTTAATTATTATACTATACCGTCGGCGTTTAACGGGTGACAATCTGTCGGTGGAAATCGCCAACTCAGCTGCAGCGTGGCATAATGTTTGTACACGCTCGTACAATAGGTAGGCAAAGCGAGGCGAATAATATTATATATATATATATTATGTGCATTTAGTTTTTGGGGCGCGAGCGACTCCGCGGTTGATTTTGCGGGAGGGGCCCGTCGAGGTAGTTAGTGGCGACAGTGGTCGGGGTGGCGGGTAGGTGGGGGAGAGGGGTGGTGGTACCCACGATATTGCCCTTTTTAAAGCGCGCCGACTGCTGACATTTCAAAAACGTTGTTTCAAGCGGCGGCGGCCGCGCGGGTATAGAAATTAGTGTAATGTACTGTGCCGTTGTGACGACTGACGACGTGGTGTTATATTGCTGCGACTGCCGACTCGCCGACTGCGTTTTAAAATTCGTATTTAAATACGAATATAATAATAATAATAATATATATATATATATATATATATATATTATAACGACTGTCAAATACGAAATATTTTAAAATAATATCCATAATCTCGACGTCGCGGTGGCGAGAATATTTTACAAATTCACAAAATATATGTAACACAATTTCAACAACAACTACTATACGTCATAACGACTTAACGGACCTATCATAATAATAATAGGCTTCCGACGGTTGGTGACGACCTGGGGACGGGGCCGCTGGAGATGCGTATTCGCACGGCCGAAGGGGTTATACCTGAGCGAATTTTAAACACCACGTCGACGGCATTGCCTCCTCCCTCTCCCCGACAGGCCGAACACGATGACACCAAACCCTATCCCGGATTCCGTGGCATTTATCTGACGCGCTGACGACAAAGTTTTTCGCTCCGATGCCGCGATGACAACCGTCATCCCCGTTCACGTCGGGGATCGTTATCGCAATAGCTATGGCTGCTCGTGCCCATTCGATCGTAAACCGTAAATTCTCGATTTATATATGTTACAATAAATGATGTTAAACATCAAAATAACGTTATTTTCTAGTAAATAACAATAATTACCTAATTAACTGGGGATTATCGTGGTTTATTAGTTTTTTCGTTTGATTATCGATAATATCTACACACGATGGAAAATGTTGTTATATAATGTTATCTTAATGGTATTAGTTACTAGATAGTATTACATCCGCAGTAGATAGAACTTCGAACTAAGATTTTCTCTAATATATAAATAAAACATAAATAAGTTTAGTGGGGCTTACTAGTTTATTGTAACTATAATAACTGTTATAGATAATATTTTTGTCAATACTTCATGGTACGCGTAGAATCGACATCGCCGTTATATCGCCATACTATTTGTATGTTAAAATATTCGTACAACATTGTGTTAATTTTCTTTAAGTTATATTGACGTATTATTAATAAAATTCAATATGGACGAACTTGAAATGAAAAACAAATTTAACTTCTGATATAGTTAAAAAAAAACGTAGTGATAATAACTCCTTTCTAACCGTTGATGAGTACAATATTCGTATTGAACAATTAAAACATTCAAAATTTGTGTTAAAAACACCAGGAGAAAAAAAGTCTCTGAAAGATTATCGAATGGTACGTAAATATGATATTTTAACAATAAATAATAAAGAGCGTCTTATTAAATCTGTAAATGATGATACTATACTCTATTACGTTACAATTGACGAGTTGTTAAATATTTTGCATTCGATTCATTCTACTATTGGCCATGGTGGAAGACGTAGAATGGATTCTGAATTAAAATCAAAATATTGCAATATCACGAACGAAACTATTATGGTATATTTAAATCTATGCACACATTGCCAAAAAAAAAGTCATCAAATCCTAAAAGAGGCATAGTTTCAAAACCTATTTTACATTCCACTTTCAATTCAAGAGCTTAAATTGATTTAATTGATATGCAATCACAAAATATTAATAGATTCCGCTTCATTTTAAATTATCAAGACCATCTTACGAAATTCGTATTACTCAGAGCATTATCGAGTAAACATGCGGAAGAGATCGCGCACAATTTGTTGGATATTTATACATCTTTCAGGAGCACCGACCATTCTACATTCAAACAATGGCCGAGAATTTCTTAAGTCAATAATTATTGAGCTTCATTCCATGTGGCCAGATGTAAAAATAGTGCATGGCAAACTTAGACACAGCCAGATCCAAGGGTCTGTGGAGAGAGCTAACCGCAACGTCGAAGACATGCTAGCAATACGGATGGCACAAAATAAAAGCAAAGATTGGCCTTCGGGTTTAAAGTTTATATAATTTCAAAAAAATCGTGCATTACATTCAAGTATGAATATGATATTCATAAATATAAAATATAATACAAAAATGATTTTGTATTATATATTAAATAATTAATATTGTTAAATAATGTTTTTTCTATCAAATTCAATATTAAAGGCATTGGAAGGTCTCCTTACGAAGTAATATTTGGGTGCAAAGCAAGAGTTGGATTAGCATTAGTTGGAATTCCAGTTAAACGAAATTTGTAATTTAAGTATGGAAGAAGATATTGAAAAAATAATGCTACAGCTCGAAAACAAATGATAATAATGAGATCAGAGAGAAATGTTTTGGTTTGCTAATTTTTTTAAAATTATAAATTTAATTTTATTTTGAAATTTATTTTTTGGGCATTACTTAACATAAAATAATATAAATAATAAATAATAATAATACATAAATAATACATATTTTAGTCAACAAACGTCAAGAAAATATTAAAAATGAAAGGAATAATTCAATTCAATGTTTAAAAAAGCAAGCCGATAGGATGACCACACAATCAAACAAAAAATATCAAGAGTTGGAAGTCGAAACAACTATTTGTATTTCTATACCTGACGTTGACAGAGCCCGTGGATCCCCGCGCAATTTATTAGCAGTTATTGCTAATGTTGACAACGGCTTTTATAAATTATGTAAGTAAAATAAAATACAAAATTGAATTTTATAGGTATTTATGAATTTGAATTAGTTACCGAAAATGGTTTTCTTAAACACAAGTATACGAGATGAGATCTCAACTTGTGTCATGCAAAGAAATTTTGTTTGATCTTAAAACCCTTGTTGAATCATCTAAAGAAAAAGAGATAACACTTCGAGAAGCAGCAAGATGTAGTAGTCTTATGGGCACACAAGGCTATTAAAGATATCACTGTAAAATGAAGTGCAAAACAAATAAATGCACTTGTCGATTAGTTGGAAAATTTTGCAATTCAAAATGTCACAGTTCATTATCATGTGAAAATAAATAATAATATAACAATTTAAATACAAATAACATGATTAACTAATATTGTTTGGAATTAACGTAAATCCTTAGTTATTAACGTTATAAACCTTATAAAATATACATTGTTATCTATTAACGTTAATTGCTAGTTAATAACGTAAATATAATTTTAACATCTTTTACTGTAATATATATATATATATATATACAATATATCACACTTTATATTTCTATCCCTCATCTTCCCCCATCGTGGTCTACATCCTTCCACCCTCAGCTGTAACGTTGTACGGAATATAATATCATTTTCGTTTGGATTTACCTACACGGTACGTTATTAATGAGTAATTATTGTTTTGTCGGATTCATATTCAATTTCTTTTTTTTTCCAATATTGCTTCGCATTTAGTCTCATATAAAACTGTATTCTAATAATATTATTCACTTGTTCACACCACGATAATATAAATACTTTATAATTATTATTCGTCAATGTATATGTCATAACATTTGGCCGTAGCCCGCGAGATTTGCTTTCGAAGATTTAAATACTTATTTCGGTTGCTAGAAAGAAATTATAATCACCATGTTATTAAAGTAATAAAAACTCTAGATACTTATACTTAATGAACAATAAAATGAATGTTAAGTCAAGCTGCGCTTCGTTAATAATGTATATTAAAAGAGAAAGAGTAATTAAATTATTTTTATCATTGATTAAAAGTCTCTTTAATCACATTCCCTGCAGTTTTGAGCTAATAATAAATAAGTTATGATTTTTTTTTTTACGTATAACTATTAATAATTTCAAAATATTTTTACGTTCATGATTCACAACTATAAGGAAAACAAATATATCTATATGTATAATACAAATTAGGTAATTAAAATTAGTTTTTGGTGGTAAACCAGATTTTCGTCGAAATACTAAGTGTGTAGGTGGTTGGGCATGATCCACAAATTCGAGGAAGGTGTCTTCCGGACCGGAAACCTGGTTCCGGCGAGAATGCCGGTTTTCGACTGGCCATCATTTCCGGAGCATCGTACAGTTTCCTCAATATCATCCCCTCTCTACCATATAATCAGTATCATCATATCACAGTCTGTATATAATAGTTATGGATTAAGATAATGGTCCTTTTGTTCGGTAAATCCTCATTTGTTGTATAATATAGAACAATAGCTGTCTCTAGTGGAATTCTAAATTCGATGGCCATTCTTGTATCAACAATCGATGTGCAGCCACTATAATACTGATCGAATCCGGAATCACAATGAACTACTATTTTAAGTTAACAACCTTACTAGAATAGATCAAACTCCCCATAATTCTAAAGTTATGAATTTCTCATTTAAATATCATTTATATTTTTTCCAGTAATTTAACGTCGACGATTTGACGTTTTCCATTAAATAAGTATATTTTTGAACGCTAATGATTCACACACACACACAAAAAAAAAAAAATACTTTTTCTTATTCGATGATAGGCTATCAATATTGTTGTCTGACTTCATCATACAATCATCCGTACCACATAGTAATTAGGTAGTTCAAAAGGAATTAATTTGGTTTTAATAATTATGTTTAAAGTAAATGAGTTTAGGATGTTTATGTATACATATTGCAGTTTTTATATCGTGTGTTAAATCAACGTGTTGATAAAAAATAATATAAATTAAAAAAGTTAATACGTCTGGAAATTAATTGTTTTAATTTAATATTTTTGATTTTTTATCAGATGAATTCGTATTTTAAGAATAAATATTTATGTCCTAAGAAACGAATATTTAGTTGATACTGTAATTTTGAATTAGTCTGATATTGAAGTCTTCATTCTTGGCACAAACTTCACGTAAAGTTTCTTCCCAACTTTATCGTTCTCTGTACTCCAGGCAAAATTAATATCAGGTTTGAACGGAGAAATGGAACGACTCACTCTGGACGTGTATTTTATGGTTGCGCCCTCAACTCGTATTTTTATGCAAATATTATAAACATAATATTTCAAAGAATATATTTTCTATAATTTTTAGTTTGTATGATTAAATTTACTTTATAAAATATGAATTTACTAAATGTCACTTATAAAGAAAATAATTGTAAAATAATAGTTGCTTATATCTTTTAATTGACATACACAATAATATAATTTACAATATTATTAGTATCATATGATTCTAAATACAATATAACATTGGTCGATATTATATTTATTTAACTCTTTCAAGTAGAAAGAATTGTATAAGTACAACTTTACAATGCATATAAGAAATAAACAATTTTTATTATATATGTAACACGTGTTCACCTAGATATTCAACGACAATAGAAATAAGGGATGCTAGTTCAAAGGCAAATTGATGTTTGAGTCGAATAAAACTGAATGTATCAAAAACTTTGTTTTCTGACGAGTTTTCTAGTTGTTTATTTAAAAACTGTGTTCACAATTTCAAAATTTAAAGATAAAAAAACGATTCAATGAAATGGATATTGGTCTTAAAATAACAACAAAAAACTAAATAAATAAATATAACAAAAAAACCTATGAATAGGAGGGTGCGCATGTTTTGATTATAAACAGCTCATATACTTTAGTATATTTCTCTTTATTTTAATGGAAACAACTGATATATTGATACGTGACTGTTATTTAAAGTGTTTCAATTCTAACAAAATATTTATTTATTCGATTTAAATATCATTATTTCTCCTATTGTTTGGTCTTTGTAAATTTACATAGAATTTTAAAAAGTTAATTTACTGGGAAAAATGTATACACAGACAATTCAAAGGTAATTCAAATTATTAGATACCGACGTATTATTCATCGAATTCATAATCTGTTATACGTGTAACTTTTAGTGGTTACTTTGAACTATTGAATAATGAATTTAAAATAAATACAACTTAAGTTTTAGATGTATAAAACATTTTTCGAGTACCTTATCAATCTGTAAATACAATATTTAAATATTTTCTATTTAATTTGAAGCGTTTGAAATTTATTTTGATCCCTCGATGTCATCTCACTTGTGTATTATAATGGAAAAGTTATACATTATAGTTCTTTATTTTACTTTTACGTTGTAAAAAATAAGTCCTGACCCGAAAAGATTAAAATATGACGAACAATGAGTCGTCTTCAAATTCTCCCGCCAAGAGTTTTACCCTTAAAAAATCTATATTATATACAATATATGTATATAGGCGCATCATAATATGTATCACTGAATACAACGACTTGATCGGATTACGCGAATTTTGAGGGGAGAAAAAAATTAAATAGACATGGCACATAAAAAAAGACTAGGTTTTACGACCTAAAATACGATACTCCGGGAGTTCATTGTGGTATTATGCGAGAGGGTTAAAATAGCCAGTCATCGGTTTCACGCGCGCAACACAATGGGAAGTTCATTTATTTTCTTATCGAAGAATAGGGTTTGTTGCACTGATTCCCACGTTCATATTATTATCGGCAGTGTGCATTGTATCATTGAAAAAATAATTATTTGATTAGATTTCAATTTTATTATTTTAAATTCAATCTCAGAAGTAATTGATCTCGTCATATTTTCGGGTATTAAATTTCAATTTTTAAATCACATTTTATTAATCCAATAAAAGTGTTATTTTTATTTTTATCTAAAAACGTAAAAGTGTAATTTCAACTATGTGTCTTACATATTATTATTTTTTGCACTTATAATTTAATCCAATTAAACCTTATTTAATTTAGAGAAGGTGATATAACATAATTTTTAACAAGATGTGGTGGTTAAACATCTTCAGAACTTTAGATAAGACAATTATTTATTTATGGAATCCAGAATTAGCCAGCATTTTTAGATTGTGTCTTGAGAAATCAATTTGGCTTAATTTAAACGCTCAATTTTTATATCCACTTGATATGATGGTCAATATTATTTCAGTTCGGTTTTAATGTCTATCAGTCCCTTAGCGATCAATTTGTTAATACTATAATAAATAAATAAGCTAAAATAGAATTTTGACACCGGAGTTTTTGACAGTCATATTTCTGGCACCCTTTTTCATTTCATGTAATGTGTTAGAGGAAACTTTTACCCAAAATATAATTTTTCCTTTTCCTTTCAACTTTTTTTTTGGCCATAAAATTCATTATTTCTCCGTCCATTTTCGAACGCTTGAAGGTAAAAAAAGTTGCTTTAATTTGTATTGATTTTAAGAAACGAGCGCTACTTTTAGATCTATGCGTATTAAATCAAAATTCAATTCTTAAAAACAGTCAACCGTTGAAATATTCGGTTTGATACTATTTTGAATAAAAATTTATCTATGCATTATTTTTACTGCGATGTAAATAATTATACATTAGGTACTTTAATAATTAGAAATATTCTTTTAAACAAATTTGTAGTCGAGCGTACGCCTTTGTTTTAATCGAATTTATTTGAAATTTTGAAAACCTAATTGATTTATTTAAATATGTTTTTAAATTCGTTCAAAACTTTAAATGAAATCTGTGAATAATGTGTACGGTATATCCGACAAAATTGTCAGAGGATTAATGTGCGATTCGCATTTAAACACGACCGTTTAACACGATTTTTTCCGTTTCTTTTGCAAAATCCTCTTCAGCTAAAGCACGTTTTGCCAATAGTGCATACATCACACCCACATACACGTATGTTCGTGTGCATACACTGCTGACCCTCCTCCGGTATTCGGTTGTGGGAAATAATACATTACATAAGTCACAAATCACGATCTCTCGCCCCCACGCACATTTAAGGAAATGTGTTTCCTTGCACGGCGGGGGTTGTGGGTGAGGGCGAGGGCGAGAAAGTCCGTAGTAATGTTTTTGCGGTTAGGGCATTTCGGGTGTACATTGACGATAAAAGATTGCCACTCAAAACACATCCGGCAGGACGGTGGCGGCGAAGAGTCTAGTGCAAAATCATGTCTGCAGGGGTAAATTATTCTAAATTATGTATATATATATATATACGTAGACTCGGTCGCGAGATTAGTCACATCCCAGAGGCGTGTACGCCCCCCCCCCTTTCCGTCGGCACTTCACGACTAGGTTTTCAATTTTAATTTTCAACCCTTTCTGAGACGATGATAATAATATATTATACGCGTTTTTTTTTTCATTTTTATCTTAGCGCTTCGTTTTATTTTTTTTTTACGCTACCGCGGTGGCCGCCTCGGGTCGTGTATATTTTTCATTATCAGGTGAACATACATACTATGTCAGTGTTTATTATAGCCCCGGGGAACTTGTTTACCGATCCCCTCGACCAAAGTGTGTGCGTGTGTATAAACGTCATCGGATGGCATATTTCAGACTGAGGGGAAACAAAAAAAAAATAAACACTGTACCCGGTGGTTCACTTCACTGGACCGTATATCTGCCGGGGCGAGGGGTGACGATATTGTACGGTCGACATGGGCGGGCGGATGGGTGGGTGGGTGTACGCGGATAGCTGAGGGTTTTAAATAATTGAAAAAGTTAGCATCGCGGCGCATACGACCGTGTAACTGTATACTCTCACGTGCGCCGCCATTATAATACGTATAGGTACATAAATATTATGCTTCACACCGCCGCCGTATGTGTTCACACACAATGCGTTATGATGTAATAATATCGTCGCCACTGATTGCGAATAATATTACTTTTGGGAAACTCAATGCGCGAAAAATAATACTCACTTGTCACCGTATTGTAATGCAGCATTCTCCGTAATCGTAAAATGATATGATATTACAATATTATATATTTTTATACCTTCAATGTGTGTCCCGGGTATTTCTGATACGTTATGCGATTGGGAGAAATACGGTGGTAGTAAATAATTGTATAATATAGTTCGACGTTATACGTTAATACTACTGTACAGAGTAATTTAAAATGTATTTTACGGCAAATTTATTGATTCAAAATTGAGAAAAATATACGATACGGACGTTATTTTGATTTAGAAACATCTAAAATGATTTGTACCTACATTTTATAATTTTTTAAAATATTTTAAGGGAGTTTCGAGAGGTCAACTTAAGAAATTTACAAAAACTTTATATATCTCTTAAAGTATAGAGTTTTGAAAATTAATTAATGCTGTTCAAGTACTAAAATGTATTAAAAAAAATGTCTTCTTATAATATTTGAGAAAAAAGTATAGGTTATTATTTGAGTTTCTAAAGTTTACCCCTTAATAAAAATACCCCAACTAATATATTGTAAAAAATTATAAAATGTACAAATCATTTTAGATGTTTCTAAATTAATATACTTTCTTATCTTACATTTTTCTGTATTTTGAAAATTTTTGTGATAAAATGGCTGTAACATAAATTTTGAATCTCTCTGTGTATATATAATATATAATTATTGTTATACAAGATAGATAATATATCTATTAAAAAAATAATATTATCTTTAAATACAAAATGATTTGACACATGAAAAGGAGCAAAATCGTATAATGACCTTATTATTACTTTTTTAGTTTTATGGTGTACCTATAGTTATTGTAGTAATGTAATTGAAACCACAATTATTATCTTAAATCAAACATCAATTAATACCACTTAGTCATGGGCTCTGATAAGGTAACATGTGAAACTACTAGTGAAAAAATAACGCGTGTAGGGCTTTAAACGTAAATATCATAGGTAATGAACAGTGAACCGTAAAAATTTGACTACGCAGATAGGTTACCGTAGATATAAAATTGTATAAAATTATTTTTAAATATTGACATATAGCCTATATTAAAGTTATTTTTAATAGCATAAAAAATGTAACTTCGTTGAACAATTTGAAAAACTTTTATCGTGGGTGATGGCTAACCACTAAATCCAAAATAGCGATTGAAACCTAATACAACATTATTACTCGAACATTACGTTATTGGTGTAATATCGAACTTAAACGTTTTGTCTCTGCGTAGATAAATTTGCAACGAAATAGGTCAGTTTAAGAGATTTAATAAAACTAATAATAATAGATGACAAAAACATGATGCCAAACTTTTAGAATATAAAAAAAAATCGAAGATTTTATTTTAAAAGCACTGTTCTTTATTCTGTATATTGAGGAATTTGTAGTATCAGTATTTGACGTGAATTGTGTACTATATAACGATACGCATTCGAATATTTACTCAATTGTAATTTGTCAGTATGTGAGTTTAGACCTAAAAGTTTATGTACTACTAAATAACCAGAAATTAGCTAATTAAATAATAAATGAACTGTGTGGCTCCAAAATAACTATCTTGCACCCAAATATGGACATAAAAATAAAATATAATACAATGTCTAAAAATTGGCATCAACTAATTCATATTTAGCACTCAATTGTCATATTGACACAATATAAAATCAAACGGTCAATGCTGTATAGATATTATTATGACTGAATATTCTAATAGAGTATATTCAAAAGTAACCTCGAGATGAATTACAATATATAGTACCTGTACCTATATTTAGTAGGTATGTCATACTGTATAATATTCGTGAATAATATTGAATACTAGTCAAATCTAAGATTTTAAAATAAGAAATGGAATTACTTTTCTCAAAGATCAGTTTTTGTAATTAAACTATTTTTGTATTTTACTGTAATTATTATTTTAATGATTTACATATTTTTTAAATTCTAATTGATTTCATAAGTGTAATCACAATTTATTATTTAATTATTATTCTTTATTTTTTTTTTTTTTTTGTTTTATATTATATTATATCTTTGATATAAAACGGACTGTTACGCAGTGTTTAGTGTTGTAAAATTATTTTATTAGAATTTATTAATATAACATACCTAATACTTATACATAAAAAATGTACGCGCATATCTCGATCAATACTACAACTCAATCGAAGTATATTAAATTATATAGATGGTACACACTAAACAATACTCTTATACTATCTAACTCTTAGGTGCCTTATTCCAGTGCACAAATATTCATGAATTCGATTATATAGAGGGAAATGTAATGTAGTATAATATGGTACCAACGAGTTCTCAAACCTAACGTAACTTTCGTGATAATTATTCATCCAAATGGTTCCTGCCAATTTTCGAACATATTATTGTTCATTAGATTGAAAAGACCTATATGCATACAATCTTTATAAATCGATAAAATCGGTAAATCGATATACCATCGCCTATTGTTTTGTTTTCTTTACTATCACGTCGTATCCGATGGAAACAGAATATGTCCGCCATAAACCGTCGAGCCATAGTGTAAACTCTTCGCTGAACCTCGTCATATCCTCTTTCACGTGGGATATTATGTTTTTCCATACAAAGAATAAACGGTCTATTTTCTATACAATTAAAATGTATTATAAGGGTTTCCCGGGTCAGTGTGTTTATATCATATCGGTCAAACAACAACGGTTCACGTCATAGCAGGTGCATACGTACGGGGACGCGATCAAAAAGTAAAACGAAGTATAATAATATAGCTCGTAAAGATCGTACAAGCATTGCTCATTAGGATTTCGAGAATCAAAGGCGGTGGGTCAGCGGGAAAGCTGGGTGGGAGGCGTTTTATCCAACCCTTCGGATCGTATTAAATTGGTTAATCAAAATAATAATAACAATGAAAATAAGTGAAAAAGCTATAGTTTGGAGAAGTTAAATTTCTTCACGGTCAGAAGACCATAAACAATAATTATCATTATGCAAACTCAAAGATGTAACAATAGGGTGATTTAGTGAGATGACCTTGTACAGCGTTTTAGTTGATGACAATCGATTCGTGAAATAGCATTCTGTAATATTCGCCAACTTTGTGTTCAACGAGAGTACAATAAGTTGGTAAAACTGAAAAATATTACAATAGTAATCTGTTTTTATAGAAAAAATATTTTTGTGTTACTTCATTTTTATTTTTCATACCGTCCCCTTCTACCTATACAGTTGTATTAATATGCAAAGGATTCTTAATAGAGTTTAAGGCTTCAGGCGGATTGAAACACAAACAATGCGTTTTTTCGGTTAGGAAGGGGACCAAAAGAGGGTGAATAAGGATTAAATCTTGTTATGGAAACTTTTGCCTGTATCTAATAACTTGGATGACGTCATAAGTTTGCATTGGAGTTTTAAACAATACTTTAAACTAAAATAATAAGAAAACTAATCAATTTAAATCGTATGTAACAATTATTGTTTTAGTAATTGGTCTAGTTATGACGAGATAAACGTTAGTTTTCAATAAACAGTGATAAGTGAAAATTAATAAGAATAATTCGTCTATGTATTCAATAGTTGAATTTTTAAGAGTATACATCGATTCATAAATTGTGCTAAGTGTAAATGGAGTAATTTGAATATAATTCAATTAAAACAAAAAAAAAAACGGCACCGATATCGCTGAAATGTCATTTCTGAAACACATTCAGTATATTTGTCCTGATCGGATTTCTGTAGAGACTAATGGAAATCTAATAAACAAGTAAACGTTGATTTCCCTCCTTTCACACACCGGAAATGAAGGATTTTTTTAGCCTTTCGTCGCCACGAAATTGGCTCTCTCTGACTCTCTGGCTTAAACTCTATTTAAAAACAGCACTCGTGACTAGCGAATTACCTGTTTCAACCCCTCGAGAATTCGCTAAGTAAATTTATTAAATATTTTATCCTTTGAAAATGACGTCAGTTATTCGACTGAGTTCCATTTGCTGAAACAGATAAAACATTTATTTTACAATTTCCATAGCAATTTACAGTTCAAATAGACCCATAAGGGTTTTTTTTAGCATTTTCGTTAAACTATATATTTAGTTGATGTTACTACTTTGATAAAATTATTTAATAAAATCTAAAACAATATTGTTTTAGATTTTAACTTCATAATTTATGTTTAACCTTTGAAACGAGATTCGTAAAATAGAATCTCCCCATGTACATATTTTTTATGTTAACGTTTGTTGCTGTTTTTTTCATGGTGATCTGAATTACAAAATAATATTTCCAACAAAAATGATTATATTTTTAAAAATAATCAATCGGAGCTGTGCTTCGTTAAAAAAAATATCATAATTCATTTTCACGTTTATTTTTATTTATTATCCCAATAAACTAATATAACACTATACAGGTACCTACTGGAATCGCTTTTACGGTCTAATCAATTCAACGATTGTAACTGTTTTTAGCGCTTAAACCAGCGGGGAGGTTACTGTTTAAGTGTTTAACCAGGATTTATTTGTGTGTTTAAACTAAATTCAAATTATAATTCATATTATTTGTTAGCCCTGAAGCGTGTACAATACCATTCCCTGGGGGCAAAATTTGGCAAAATAATAAAATATTCCGTGGACATTTAGATTCGGTGTAAATTGTTCGGATGGTGTCCCGTTCTTTTGAAGGAAGTATGTTCACTAGAGTTTCTTTTTTTTTTGTTGTGTACAAAATAAATCGACCATGCTGCGAGTCATAACTGACAATAAATAAAAAATAGAATGAATAAATAATAATAACAATAATAATAGTAAGAATAAAAGAAGAAACCATACGCGGGACGGTTGAAGAAATTATGAATGGAGTGCGGCATCGGTGGCGGAGAAGGGCTGATTTTCTTTGTGATGCGGAAATTGACGAAATATCCGGATAATAATAATGATAATCTGCGTAGTGCTATGAGCGAGAAATTTTCTCTCAAAACGCATTTTAAGAGTATAAAGACCCGTGCCGCGGGTCCGTCACCGAACAAATGGCGGCGACCGAAAAACAACAATAACAATAGCATTTCCCCCCTCCCCGCTACGACCATCAACACCCCCATAAGACTACACACACTCACACACACCCACGACCTCTCACCGACGTCGTCGCAATCGGCCTGGCACAGGGCTTCGCATCCTTTCTCGACTGTTTTTGATAGATGCCTTCGGTTATCGGGGCGCCCGACACGAGTAATTTGCATCTGATGGTGATTGATATACCTGTTCAGTGGCGGAGGAAAATAATAATCAACGTCGAGGTTCGCCTTTTGTTAAAACGCCTCCTGATGCGCGTACAAAAGCGCCTCCGCCGCCGCCATTACCGCGTTTAGTGTGAAGACGAGAGGGGGTGCGACCTGCACCCTGTCGAGAGGACGTCCGGGGCGAAGTGGCGGCGGGCAAAGCGTGAGCGTGCCTTTGACGGTCGCATACAACGAACCGTTATAATAATTTCAATAAATTATTGTACCGATACGGAGATTGATGTGAGTCAACCGGTAACGGCAGGATTTTCTGATTACAAGACTTCGCACCCGATCGGACGGACCGCGTATACGCGAGCTCACCCCGCTAAGACCCCGCGCCGACATCGTCAGTTTAACATTAATAATTATAATAATCGCGCTGCAAAACGTTATGATGCGTGTCCGGGGGTACTTCTATTTGTATTCCAACGTGTGCTTGAACTTGTCAGAACATTATATAATTATGGAATTGCGCATTTTGGTCCGGCGAGATTTCAAAAGCTTGCGTTCGATCGACAACAAAGTCAACACACGAGGTACCCTGCAGGTACGTCAAATGCAACGGTGGCTGACGACCGTGTTTACGATTCTCTTAGAGCTGCACAGCGGGGGCGAGTCACGAGTTCCAAGTCGTAAGATCTTCGGGCCCTTTCAGAGACGAGTCTGTTGGCACGTGGGTGTACGAACGTAATATGTAATTATATTTTGAGTAGGTGCTGTTTGCGTATACTCTCGGCCTGAATATTTAGCGCAGTGGCTGAATTCAAATACGATTGGTACGGTTTTATTTCGCGTCGTGGTTTAAAGGTCTGTGAAATTGCCTCGTCTAAAATCCAAACCTACGCAAACGCGCAATGTTCTTTGATATTTTCCGAAACAAAATATTATCTCGTGCAATATACTAATATCGTTTTACGGACGAAATTAGATTAAAATGTATTATTATTTTAATTTATTCGTCATTTAATTAGTCTCCATGTATATTTTGTCTTCTCTTAGCGTTTGCATTTGTTGTGATATTTTCAATTTTGTCACGTTGAACAAACAAAGAAAAAAGTAATTACATCATTCCACGGTCTGACGTTTATACAAAAAAAATCAGAGGTATATTCGGTTTTTATAATTCATATTATAATTTATATTAATACAAAATATAATAACAATATTACAGTCGCGTCTTGTGTTTGTCTACAACGTTGTTTCAAAATAACAATTTTGGTAGACGACAATACTGGTATAATTTGCACAAAAAAGACGACAAAGAAATAATTTTAGATTATTTTTAGTGACATTTTATTTGCAGACGAGTCGTGTATTATAATGTATTATTATTATATGTTTAGTCTGTATTTTTATTATTCAAACAATATTACCATCAGCCATTATACATAATGTATTATTACACAGTAATATTGTTCGTACAACATTAAAGCTATTTTCCAGTCGGTGTATGATGTTTAACATACAGAGTAATTGCATTCATTATTCATGTCCGATACGTCGGTGTTACATAACTTGCAATTTAGTTGTGCGAAATTAGTGATTTATCATCTGATGCTTCGTGAAGTATTCGGTATACTTGTAATTAAATATTAATCGCGTACACCGCTAATCCCTGTGTACTTGTAATCTATTATGGCCGCATTATGCGTCTAAACGCGTTATTGTTATATAAAACTGTGCAAATACGATATTATATTATAATAATAAGTACTTACTGCAGGCACACACAGTTAATAATGCTGAATATTCTTTCGCAGTGGTGTTACAAGGGCCATTGGAGGAAGGGAGGTGATATGTATAGTTGATATGTTTTGTTACACAAGGAGTAAAAAAAATATATATATATTTATATCTCACATAATGTTATGATAATAATTCATACAAATGTATATGTTTTTTTTATAATAATATACACAATAATATGTATCATGCTTATCACAAACTGTCTTATCAGAGTTCACCGGATAGTGCAGTCAAACATAAGAATCGAGCTAGGTACTAATATATAGCGCGTGTATTCTAAAATGTACAGGATTTGTTTCCATCGATTAATTTACATACCAAAGTTATTATAAAAACATAAAATAAACTAAAAACGAGTCGGCAAAATAAAAAAAAACAAATGGTTCCTAGGGATGATATTATTATATACTTACATCACCCGAATAACCACCCGTAGTTACTACGCTATTGTATTGTTTCGTGTGGAAGTGCTCGAAACCTTGGCGGTCGGAAGACTGGGGATATGTGGATTTTAAAAGAATTCTGCTAGTAAGCAGTCAGGTACAATAATTAATGTTCTGCAGGTAACGTGACGGCGATAATTTAAAATAACATATACCTAATCGAAAAATTACACAAAATCGCAGTTGATCTCTGGTGTATGGAGACGAGCTATAGTTAAGGACTTACGATAATAATATTATAATAGATGAAAAATAATAATGATAATAAAAGTATCCTTGTTCCGGCGAGAAGAATTTTTCAAATAAGCGCAAAAGCCCGTTTTGTGTGGATAATAAATATTACTTTGTCTCAAATTTATTATTAAAAAAAAAGTTTTTCGAGCACGCTTTCATAATAATTTATCGTCTTGTCTACCGCGGGGTGAAAAAAAACATTATTAAACAACAAACTTTTGATGATCGTTGTCACACGGATGTGCTCGCGCGATGTCATTGCAAACGTTTTGTCATCTCCGCCACGCGCGTATTTCATAGTAATAATAATAATAATAGCCTAATAATAATAATATAACACAAGCAGAGGACGTCGTCGCGGACGTGAGTGAATCGTTAAACTATGCTCTTGCAACAGTATGTGCGGAAAATAAATCATTTGAAAACATTTCCAATGAAACACACAGTGAGTGAGTGAAGTTGAATTCTGTGTATAAAAATCATGAACGTGAAAGGCTTTGAACGAACATGCGCGTGTAAATATCGTACGAAATCATGTCGTTTTCGAGGGGGTAAATAATTGAAAAAAAAAAATTTGAAATGGGAATCGTTTTATCGTGTATCATGCGCTACAATCGTGTCCTGCTGCTATGTGATGTTCAAACGGTCGACCATAATTATATATGTTATGCCGTTGGCCAACTATAATTTATTTTGGAATTCGATTTGGTATAATACAATATATTTATAGACATAATCATCGTTTGTCTCTGTGCGATTTGTTTGTTAACGTCGCGGCGTTTGATGCCCATCATCGTCGTCGATTACTGGCAGTTGTTTTTTAATTAAACGACCGTCGCGTTTGTATTCATATTGCTCAATAATAATGCAGCCGTTTAACTGTGCTGTACATTATAATACGTTTGGATATTATATAGTATTATTATTTGTACGGCGACGACCACCGCAGCACCGTGTGTATTGTTTTTCGATTATTTTCGACCGGGAAAACGCGTGATAAATCATCCCGCGATTCCTGGCCGCACAGCGAATAAATTAGGCGAGAGGAGGCGGTGGCCGAACCGAACGAACGTTAAAAATAACAAAACAAAAGAAAAATGTAAATGCGAGAATATGATTAGCATTATTTTAAACGTCGTTTTGTACGCTTATATTTATATATATTATATAAAGTGCAAATATAAACTCTGGCGGGTGCGCGAACAAGACTAGGCGCGCGTGATCTTTTGATTAAAATGTGTTTGTATATCGTCTGCGGTCGGTATTATCTGCTCATTTGAATAAACGCTATTAAAATGAAAATAAAAAATAAATAAATAAATAAAAAAACAGTAGAAGGAAAAAAACTGTACATAACAGTAATGGAACTCCTGCGGGATGAAAGAGTTCGTTGTTTTTGTTTTAAATTAAAAATATGGCACGCCGAAATGTGTGTGTGTTTTTTCGTTTATATTGTCTCGTATATTTATAGACGGAAATCCAGTAAAATTTCAGGGGGAGAGCTAATATTTTTAACATCGATGTAAGTGAGAGCACTTCAATCCTACACAATAAAAAATCTCTCTGTTTTTTTTTTTTTTTTGGAGGGGGGTATATAGGATATTTGGGGGCCTAAGCTTCCGTAAGCCCTCTCCCCTCAATTTTCACCTATGTATATATGAAAACTTCGAATTCCATTAGGTTCTCTGCAGACACTACCTGCAAGAGCGTCGATGGACTGCTATGGCTGGTTTATTTTCATGTTGTTATAACCACTACGACGATGTGACAAACAAATCAATGAAATCCTCCTGTGTGTAAATATAATGCCAACGTAGGCCGATGTATTTTTTGAATCCGTTGTGTTCGTAAAACGATTTCGGATTCGATGTTCAGGTACGTTTAGCGTGGTTGGCATGTGAAGCACAGGTTTATTAACATCCAACTGCTGTGAGCACATAGACATCTTAAATCGAACATTGTCGAACGGTTTTCGTAAAGTTTTGGGTCCTGAACTAATTTTAATTCTAATTGTGAATTCGGTGTTACAATGCTCAAAGTCGAACAAACAAAAATGATGGTTTCAACAACAGTATATCGGGCCTTCTCGATAGTCTGAATTAGGTGTTCATCCGAATTATTGGATGATTTCCAGGGGTACAAAAATCACCAAAGAGTTTGTTACACCGCATTTATTTATTAGCGAATTCTGATAATAAATTTAAAAAAAAATGAATACATTTTAATACGATATTGTTATTAGCGCAAAGTGAAAACAATTATGGATTTGAAAGACAAAACGATTTTTATTTTTTATACATGGATTATATTAACTATTGTATAATAAAGTTAAATATAATAAAAATAAATTGCGTTCATCGTTAATACGAGTTTATTCAATGGCTGAACCAGAAAAAATGATCTTCAATCAATTAAAAACGAAACGAACCGCTTAATATTTATAAGGCGAAAATATTGAGTTTTCATAAAATATTTCACCGTCGATTTAAAAAAAAAAACTGAATAAGCTTATTTTCCTTAAAAACTTATGATATTTAATATTTAAATATTTTAATATTTTAATATTTACTTATGATATAGAGATTTTATATAGGTAATAATACCTAGTAATAACCATAACTCACTAAGAAATATAAGAAAATAGATCTAAAATCACTTTGTGTATTTAAAAATCTTTCAATTTTATTATGTTCAATTGACATTTAAAATACAATCAGCTTTATGCATTTATTATTATAATATGGTTAGTACGTGTCTACATAATATTTGTTGGTTTTATTTAACTATCACAAATATTTTGTCAAAACATGCTCACGACTATAAATATGTTGACATTTAATGGTTTTAGATTACTTAAGGTTATTTTAACCAGTCTAAGCTGGATTTGTAAACGCCTTATTTTTATTGAAATCTGTAAAGTTTAAAATATATTTCATCATTTTGAAATATTTTAATTTGCTTTTGGGGTGAATAATCGCTGTGCTTTTGTTGACTTCATTATTAGGATTTTTCCAGTTTCAAGAAAACCAGTGGGTGGTTTATTAATTAATTTTTTTACATTAAATTTGCATAATGTCCCTAACTCGGTGAATATTATAACACTTCATCATGAAATATTTTGTTATTATTATTATTTTTTTAATATTAATAATAATAAAAACAAAGAAAAATGGCACCAATATTTTAAAAGACGGTTCACTTGGGTTTTATATTAATTTCCCGACAACGAAGAAACCTCTTGAGGGATCCAATGACATAATATCTTCGACGACAATGAAATCGACTAACATTTTTCGTTGTGTATGTTCCATTTCCTAAATGCACTATTCTCGTTTTGAAAGTAGAACCCGTGTTTAAATGAAAAAAAAAATAAGAAAAATTGATCTCGATTACAGCGTATTGTTGTTGAATTTCTTTTGGTACAATATATGTTAGTTCATAGATGATAATATAAGTTGCACAGTGGGATAATATTCGATATTTCGATTGTCCTCTAAACGATTTCCATCGACTCAAGTTTTATATGCAATTAGTAGCCACACACATGATAAATAAACATATTATCCCGGGTAGTTAAAAAGGGTGATAATAGTTTCCGTCCAAATTATACTGACTGTTTCCGCTAAAACTAAAAAGCTATTATTCTCGTTTCTAACAAAAAAAAAAAAAAAAAATATATTAAAACTAATGATTTTAATTTTTATATGATGTATTATGTATTTATGTGGCAAGTAACATTAAATGTAATATTATATTGAAATGTTTAAATAATCGCGAAAATCGTACATACAATCATATTATACACCGATGACCATCGATAATGGCAACAAGAGTAAACGTTTTTTTGTTAATTAGGAACTTGTAAATTAAATTATATACATTTTACTCGGTTTGTGAATATTTTCATCATTATATATTAATATGGTTGATACATTTGATTTTTTAAAAACAATAATTTACACATATGACTTATATTTGAATGATATGGAACTATATTAAACCTATAAATCTTAAATATTGTGACTATTAACTAATACCTAAATCTTAGGCATACGTTGCTGTGACATAAATATGTACCTACACAATACAATTATTCTTTAAATCCAATTATTGTTTATTAATGAAATACATTTCTGTTAGGCAATTCATAATTATGATATTATGTAATAAAATTATTAGAATATATTTTTATTGTTGTTTGCATCACAAATTAAATTTTTAAATTTTCGGAGTATAACATAATAATATTATGGTTCCCAAACGATATTTAACGGAAAAGGGCTGTAGGTAAATCCGATCGGTTTTTTGGCAGACATGACCATGTTTGTGAAAATCAATAAGCAATGCCGAACGTAGTTGGCGGATAGTACAATATAATAGTATAATTAATACCCACACATATTATTATTATAAGATACTATAATTCTACACGTCATATTTCGTAGGTAGTGTTTATTATTTCCTAAGGGTTTTCACGACGTTTTAAAAATTTACTTCAGAGTTGCTGCTGTATCAAATTATATATTATTATTATGTATACAGGTGATATTTCGGCGCAATAATTCAAGTTAGTTAACGTAGACGTATATAGCGTGTAACACAATGAACTATTATATAACTAATTAGATAACTTTTGTTCAAATCAATAATTTGATATTTTTTTTAAAACATCTATATAGATACTTACACTGTATTTAAATTTGATTTAATTTTTTTTTTTTGGAAAAATTCAAAATAACCAATTTATAAATATGATCATAAGAAAAATGTTGATGGTAAAAACTTTTTTTTTAAGTAGAGTGGTTTGTTTTGCACAATTATTAAAATGTCAATATTTTTTGAAGTAGATTAATATTTAAATCATAATAACTTTTTTTTCAAAATATTATATTTAGGAATTAACGAAGACATGATAAAATTATAAATCGTTTATCATCCGTATAATTTTTATAATTTTTTTCAGACCTTTGATTATTATCAATTTTTTATTCGTCAGCATGTCTTTCCGTTATACCCTCCGAGTGAGTGCGTGCGTTAGGTATACTCGCCGAGTAATGAACACTATTGAGTTATTTTAATGCAAATATTACCATTTCTACTAAAAACTCGCAATACTATGTTGGGCGGTGATGCTATCGTGATGATGGGACGTGAACAATATGCACACACTTTAAGGATAAATACGTGCGTATATCATAATATTATAAACGCACTAGGTCGATGATATTATTACGATTATATACTATGATGATGATGGATGTGATCGGGAAGTCGATTGGCGTGGAGGAGAATGAAGAGGCATATGTTGGGGGTAGAGGATAGAAGCGAGGGCGATGAAGGGCGCGCGTTCTCATAGATGGGAAATCCGCGATTGAGAGAACTCAATATTACAATACACATAATATTCACGTGCGTCCACGATAATATAATATTATGTACTGCAAGAATTATAATATGGAAGAGTGATAATATATTCGGTTGGGAATTATATCATTGATCTCATCGCGGTCCGCTAAACGAATCGACAGTTATTTTCATTCCCATCTGATATTGTTAACGAATGACAATAATGCTTTACACGAGAATCCGACATTAAATTGCCCACCTCCTTAATTTATAATAATATACTATCGATAGCGCGTCTGCCACTGTTGCGTGATTATTATCACGGTTACGATTCCGTTTTTTTATAATTTCCATCGATTTTACAATAACGCGTGGGTACTCTGTGTTTAATATACATTTCAATGATTTTTTATTATAACAACAGTGAAAAATAGGTTTGATGATTTTGGAAAAAACCGATAGACATTTCGAAAGCATCACTCATTGATTCGTCTCGTCGTGTCGTGGATAACGGCTCGCTTCTCAACCCTTCGCATATTGACGAGGGATTGGTTAAAGTCACTACGATTTCAAGTTGTTATTTGTGTACACGTGCGTACATAATACGACTGAATTAAATTATTGTCCTGCTGGACGTCGTGGCGTCTGTATCGATAAAATACACAGCAGACTACTGTATACAAAACAATACATATTTTGTACAGCTAACAATAATGTGCAATTATATTAAACGTTGTGTTTTTGAATCAAAATAACTTATTTTCTACTACCATTGGATTGTTCTATATACACATTACGCACATACATTTGGAAAATCTTTCATTGATTAGTTTTAACCTTAAAACAAAAAAAAAAACAGTCACCTTTATAAACTAGATTGAAAAATTGTCTGTATCGTTCAAGAACACATTAAGGGAAGTACATTGTGAAACGTTTCGGGACTAGTGTAAATTATATAAATTGTCACATACATAAAGGATGTTTGGAAACTTTGGAAACCTCAACTTCTCAGTGAGCATAACACGTGGGATAATGTGTAACGGTATATGTACAAAGATAAATAATAACAATATACCACAATAACTAATAAGTATAACAACGTAGGTGCATAATATAGTTTAACGGTAACAGGTGTCAAATTGATCGTAAATCGTATAATATATTATCACAATAAATTTTTTTACGTAAGAACTTAAGAGTTTTGTCTTAAATTCGTTTTGGATCATAAAAAATTGAAATCTAGTCGATCGATTATTGCGAAGAGTCTTCACGTTTGCCGATCAGATATCGCCAAGACGATAATATTATAATAATTGTGTACAAGTACCTATGGCGATACCGGAATAATAATATAATCGAAAACGCGCTGTGCTGTCATATATGCACCAGACCGTATTATTATATGATATTATTATTATGTGTACGAGTGGTCGTCGTAATTTATTCACATAAATGAGAGCGCCAAAGTTTGACCGTATCGATGGAAGGAGCGTAGGCCGAAGAAGGGTGCGATATAGGCTAGTTGTTGGAGGCTGTTCGGCGCAGCGGGTGTGGCGGTAATGTGGTGGTGGGGGCGTAGCGGGGCGGATGGTGGTAAGAGGTTAGGGAAGGTTTTGTTTTTATTGCGGTAATTGTTATACTCTCGTGGGCAGTTGT
>JACXSJ010001581.1:66242-82761 GCA_014851325.1 Pentalonia nigronervosa
TGTTATATATGTATGCGTGTGTGTGCATATGTATATGATTGTGCCCATATATGTACACGCTGTCCAAATCAATCCGATTAATCGACGCAAGCGCGTGCTGCACTGTTATACCCAGACCCACATGAGTATACCGCGGTCCCCGATTATTGTCTCTGCGACCGGGCTTCGGACTTACCGGACCGCGCTCGCACTCTGCGACCCGCACTTTCCCTCGTGCAGTCGCCTGTTATTTGTACCTGTACGCCTTTACACGTACGTACAGCGCATGTGTGTGTGTATGTGTGGGGGGGGGTGTGGGTGAATGAGAGAGACGAGAGGGGGAGACGGAAGAGAGAGGTCGTCGCGCGCTGATGAATGATTTACTTGTACACAAAGTAATTAATTCCCACCCCGTTGAACACGATTAGCATTCTGATAGTGCCTATACCTATATATATATTTGTGTATAAATGTATACACTCGGTTACCGCAAAACTAAAGCCAAAATACCGAACAACATTCCGTCGTCTATACGTGCCCGTTTCTCTATTCGTATATACATACAATATTATATGGGTAGAGGTATAATATGGATAGAAAATCGAAAACTATGTATAACTATATCACACACGTAGTTGTCGACCACCCACTAGGCGGTCGCGTATCACTCTGCAGATTGATAATCATGTGACTATATTTTAATATTACTTGTATGCTCTGCGACGAGTCATCATTATTCGACGAGTCGTTATTACATAGCAGTAAAGATGTGTTGCGCATCGAGTGAAACGCTCGACCGCGAATTATATTATGAAAGCAATGCTATTACGCGTTACTTAACCTGCGGCGTGAAAAGGTTTCCAAAGGTCGTTCCGATTTCGAAATTACAATAATTAATACAATTAAATATATAACCGTAGACTTATTTCGCGGGAATCATCTCCCAGCGCATTAGACCGCGGTTTCTGCTCTATATGCAAACATCCATTACCTTTACTCAAAAGCGTATACTTATTGGTACGCTAGCGCTGCAACATAGGTACTTACTATAACTAATAGAGTTGTTCAACGGATTTCGCTCTGATGGAATCGATGAGGTATACACCGATTGCAATGACAATAATAATAATAAAGCTAGACCCTGCGGTATTAAATTTAAATGAGAAGTACTCAACTCTTTTGAACATTTTTGTTGCAAATATCTGCAGATTCTTATAAGCATCCGGCACACGGCGATATGATAAATTTCGGTAAATCCGGAATCTGATCTGCTCTGTTAATTATAGATGAGAATATTAACCGTCGAACCAAAAGAATACCACCCATCACGTGCGCTGAAAAATGTATTACTACCAATATTGCCGAGAAGTTTTTTTGTTTTTTAACGTACACATATCATATAAGTATATATAACACCGTAGGCACAAAGTGTATGAGTGGTCTTATTGAAACGCGAAAAAACGTGTTCAAAATTGTTGAAAACGCAACAAAGAAAAAGACTTCCCCTCAAAATTTAATTAACTTGGTTGAGTACACATACTTGAAAATTTACGTACGGATTCTGAGAATACATATAATATTATATAGTTAAGAAATATATTCTACAATACTTCAGAAATCCACTCAGAACATGTTCACAAGTACTAATGACTTAATTATTATTAGAGTCTGTAATAACTAGACTCATAATGCGTAGAAAGTAGAAAATGTGATTTCGAATCCTGCAGTTCCTTGCCATCTCAAGTATACCTTTTGTTTAATACATATTGCACATTGTATTATCGTTATAATATAATAATATTATTATTGTGCTTTTGGACGAACGCGTATTCTCGAATCATAATAATATTTTACCTATTGTTAAGGGTGTAGTGTTAAGCGAGCGTTATTATTTTTTATTATAATCGTTGTGCATGTATATACGCGTATATATATATATATATATATATATCCTTTTATATATAATGCATATTATTATGTAACAACTAGCGAAGTACACACTACGCTTGGCATAACGATATTATATCTTTAAGGTTACGTCAATATAGATGTCATTGTGCGCGTAGTATCTTTTACGCGTTTTAAGTAGATATATGCAAATGTCACACACTTGTCGCGGCGAAATTGAAATATCGTAGGCAATAATTTTGTATCATATAATAATATATGTATAGGATTTGGATTTCAACACCTCCGGAGAAAACACAAAGTTACACAAGCGAACTGTATATATATATATATATATATATATGTGGCACATATATTGGACTTACAAGAATACGCACAAGAACACCCTTTGTGTGTGAATCGAATTCGATAAAGTGTATATTTTTCTATCTGTTTGCTCCAGCACTGGTGAAGTGTGTGTCGCAGATTGGGAAATAATATTTACAATCGAGATTGTGCACTCGGATCCAGGATTTTTTTTACGTTGTATATACAATATTATTGTTGGCTTTTATTTTTTTTTCTTCACCGCGCGCCGGTAAAGAATTTTACATTGTTATAACGATCCCGAAATCATGTTATGATGAAACATGTAGCGACAACGGACGAAAATCTAGATATCACGTGCTTAACCTGCCGAGAACCGTCCCGAACGCGAAAATTTATATTTATAAATATATTTGGTAAAATTTCACCCAGAACAGTTATTAATTATAACGATTGCACACACGTGTCAGTCATAAGTGATATTATTTTACTACGATTACAATATAATATGGCGAGAGTCGACGACAGGCGTCTGAAATTCTGGAATCTATCTTCACAATTCACGGTGTGTAAAAATTACAAACTTCATTAATACATAATATATTTATATATTTTATTCGTAGGAACCTATCGTGTGGCAATGTACTTCCCTAATTCGTTCACACACATAACAAGTGCGAACACTTGTCATAATAATGTTTACAAAACAGCGTACCCACATGCCCTGCGTACAGTTTAATATGTAATATAATAAATCTATATTGTGCGGAAGACCACGATCATAGTAATATAATAATATTACATTGTGTTACTTTATAGCTATGAGTCTGTTTGGTAGGACAATATAACTTTTTTTTTTTTTTTAATAAAAACACAATGCATGTTTCATTATTCTGAGTTTAAAACTCTGGATGTCAAACGATATATCTTCTAAAATATAAACTGTGGTCACATATATATCTCTTAGAAAAATTAATTAAAACATATCTGAATTTATAATATTATAATACATATTTACTTATATGGTATTTTTTTATACGTTTTACTTTAAAATCGTCATCATAAAATGCACAATCCATTGATATTATGATGGTAAGAAACATTTTAAATATTTTGGATACAGTCATTAATGCAATGTATTATATTCTCATACATATAGTGATATTGTACAATAAATATATAATATGTTCAAATGCTACATTTATTTAAATTAAAATTCTATAAGAAAATAAAGGAATATAATACGAAGGGTTGTGAACTAAAAAATTTAATTTAAAAATAATAATTGATTTTTACCCTTTAGAAAATTTCAAGACCAAGACTCGGTCAGTCAGTTTCCGAGAATCTACTTGTTGCTATACTTTTAGTATTCCCCACTAAAATAATATGATTTTGATTAAAACTGGCCTTTGAACTATTTGAAATGGTTTAGTTAACTATTTTAATTAAAAGAAAATAACGCGATGATATAAAAACAAAAGAGTTATTCATAACTCAACAATACAAATTGATTTTAATTGTAATTAAATTTAATATCCATCTAAAGCCTTTGAAAAATGCCTCTAACTTCCTGATACTCGTTCTAAATCAAAGCTTTTGGGTGTTGACTACGGATAATTAATTATGATTATGGTGTTCAATCACAAACGAGATAGGTGCTATATTACATTTTACTTTTGATATTGGATCCCATTATTTATGATCCAAGGTACATTATTATGACTATAAACATTACATTTTATTTTTTGAATAAAATTCATCGATCACGTTTACAGTAATTGATGATATTGCTTAAGTAGAAATACGAGTACATTTATTATCAAAAAATTAATAAAATATATTTTTTTAATATTGTTCAGTATCAATACAATTAATCCTGATACATAAATATTTTTTCAGACGCGCGCATACACACATACACACATACACACACGCACACATACACATAATGCAGGTATTAACTATATCTACCCTTAAAACTTTAAAAGCGTTTACAGAAAACAACAAAATAGCATCGTCGTAAAACCTTTAAGCTATTCGATCCTCTCGGTGATCAACAACATAACAACACGTCTATGCACGTTCTTAAACGGTGTATTCCAGAGCACGCTGCCTATAAACCAACACTCAATCCCAAAACGGACGCGTTTCGCACGGCAATTTTGTTTTATCTAAATTGTTTTATTTTAATTTTCCCTTCCCGCCGATCCACAGTGTTAATACTAACTATAAAACGATATAGTAACACTTTTCACATTATGTGTTTATTACATTAAAACTGAGACATTTTAACGATTTTACGTCCTTCGATCCACGAGAAAGGATGTTGATATTTTGTATTTAGTACCCAAGTATATACTATCCACCGAGTGAACAGTCCACGGCCTGACGAAAATTGGTTCTTCTGCGCATTCCCACGCAACACCTTGCCATAGTAGAACAGGTTTTGAAGGAATGGTGTCGTCGAGTAGGGATGCAAAGAATCTTTATGTTATCTTGGTGGTCAGAGTCTTATAATATAGGTCCTAAGTGACATAAAATATAGTGTTTAGAATATGTATCACGATACAGAGTCGTCCTAAAGTTTTTCGTGATTAAGGACAAATTGACCCGGGAGGGGACCCTAAGTCATTATAACATCATATTATGGTAAAGAAATAATAGTAACAAAGTTACTTATTTTTACAAAATGTTAGCAAATTTGACCAGCCAAGGTCATTTAAACGCACGATTTCGGTGTTAATGTAATTCAAAGCCAGCATATATTAAAATAGTAACACCCTGGCAACTATATTGGCTGTATGATATTATGAACAGTAAACACTAAACAATGAATGAGTAATAAAAAAAATATTTAGCATTCAATAATATTGATCATGGACAATAGCTAATAACTAATAACTACACAACTTTTTAATAGTCACACTCCGACACCGCGACTCTCATAAAATATCACAATTATTCTAGTTTTAAGATAACCGGAAACGTAGTCCGTTTATATAATATATAATTAGTAATTGCATACTACAGAAACGAAATAAAATCGTGTTATTGAATAATTTCCTAAAGAAAAAGGTTTTAGCAACGATAGGCTCTAGTATGGGTAACGCCGAGTAATATTCTAAATGCATAATATGATATTGTCGTCTGTCTATGGGTTCGGCAGAAATTTTTAAGGTAGCGCCCAGGAATCGTCGTAAAATTATAGGGTACGGGGGAAAACGGTCCCCTGACCCTCCGAACGGCCTCGAAAGACTCGTATGCTCGTATACGCATAATGGTATATGTGATGTAATTATGACTAGGTAGCGAAGGTTTTACGACAACTTTATAACATTTTTATGCTATTGTAGAACTCAAATACTATATTACTATAATAATAATATGATATATACACTGGAAACAGCTATCGGGGTCACGGAGGGATAAGTACCTGCGGACGAACGGGTTAATAATAATAATATATGTAAACGCGGGATGTATATACTATGCATCAAAACAACCTGAGGGTAGAGCGAATCCATTACCTACAATAAACACGAAAATGTAAAAATTTTACCCATAGAGATCGCGTTACGCGGAGTTGAATAAAATTCGATAACTGCTGCTGTTGCTGCTGCGCGTGTAACCGTGTCTAGCAAATGATATACAACGTCGACATTATAATAATGTTTTGGTCGTATCAATTTCGTCGATTTTTTTGTCACGTTTTTGGGGTACCAAAATATTATATTCTGCAGTCGTAATCGTATAACCTACCTATAACGCACTTAGTATTATACGCGCAACTTACAATGACGTTAACGGGACGAAACGGAACGCGAATTGCGAGGAAAAACAAAAACGTCTAGTGAAAATGAATACAATATATGACAGCAATAAAATACACGTATATAGTCTATAAAGGGTAAGTGGGTGAACCATACGAGTGCCTACACTCGTGATTATGTCGAAGTCCCATAATTTTCAAAAAATAATGAAATATTATTCGGACCAATTCGATAAGCTTGCGATATTTTGAGCAATACGCCGGTTATAACTATAGTAGTTTACTAGTTCGAAATTCGATTTTTAAATTGTATATCGATACAATCCAAAAATTATTCTGTTTTGAAATATAAAATTAAAAATGTATTTTGGAATCCAAAAAAGTAAAAGTTTTAAATAGAAGTAACGATAAAAAAATATGATGAATATTATTTTTTTTTCAAAAATATTGTTTTAAAATGATATGGAATTATTTTTAAAAACAAGTCAAAACTTTTTAATAAAACACTACTAAAATGGGTATTTAAAAGGATCACCTTGTTTAGGTATAAAATATAATATGTATATTGGATGGTGAATTCGACTATGGTCAACGTGCAGTGCATTATAATAATATATTATACAATTTATAAGTTATCATCCATTTGTTTGTCGCGTTTATGGCGATCGAAAAAAAAATGTACAACGAAAATCACGTAACTCTCGAAGGAAAAATCATCTTAAAAAATATGGTATATATAACGAAAAAAATAATCTTGTAAAAATTCCACGTATATTCTCCCCCCGCCATCGAAGAGCTAAGATAAAAAAATAAAGGAGCATAATATAATATTTAATAAATAAAAAATCTTAAATTTACATACCTATACGCTTTTTATTCGACTAGACCGTTACCGCGGCGGCGCGAAACACGCGAGCATGTCAATACGCGCGCGCGCACTTAATGCGTGATGCATACGGAAAAAAGAAATATGGTTTTGGCGGGCCGGTGAGTGGGTGGGAAGGAGGAGGGTCAACAAGGTTAACATTTTGAAAGTGTGCCGTAAGTATACGAATTCGGAATACAAATCTGCATGTTTGGATGCGCGTATTTTGAAGGCGAGCGTTCGGTTTTTTATTTTCGTTTGTTCTCGTTTACCTGTGAAGAAAAAAAAAACAGTTACATCCGCGTTCGACGCGCCGTCCCGTCGTCCCAAAGGCACAGTTTTCACGCGCATAAAAATCCCGAACGAAAACTCCGACCAGCCTTTGCTCAGTGTAAACATCAACGCGGAAACGCCCGAACGTGTGTCGTGCAGAGACCGCGACCTTTTCCACCGCCTCCGTACTTGTGCCGCCTTCGTCGGGAACACCAATTACACTATTACCGTGTATAACGTGATAATATAATGTGATGACGTATAATTTATGCGAAAAAAAATAATGACTGTATGTATTATGTATAGGAATAAATCGTTTTAAAAAGTTTATTGCATTGGAGCAAAAGTTTACAACCGCGCCTGCGGTAGGTAGGTACATATTATAATATGCGATTATCATATTATTCACGATACCCGGTAGATGGTATGTCGCGTGTGAATCAGGGCCAGGCAAGCATCGGTGTACGTAAAATACACAAAGGGACACATAATAATATATGTGTACGCATATTATCCAAGAGCTAGTACTGTATAGTGATTAATATAACCCGACGCCGAGCAGCTGTAATTTTCTTACCCCTACAGGATGACCTGTTTGTTCATGGCATGTCCCGTAAACGGCGACGATACTATGGGTAGATATAAACACTAAAGACCGCTGTAAACTTGACATATTAGCAGACGTCCCATTCAATCTTTTTAAAAAATTATTATTGGGCTTTATTTCCACCAATCGGCCGAGATTTGAAATGTTGCTCTGCCAAGTTCGCTCCGGCAGCGCAACTGTTTGTTGGGACATTTTTTTTTTATGTTTAACTTTACTCTCGACTTGTTGGCTAACATTAGAAAACTTTGTTGTACTTTATTTTCACCAGTCGCGGCCGATTTGAACTTTTGCTTAGCCAAGTTCACACTGACAGCGTAATTACTTGTTTGAGCATTTTTTTCATACGATAAACACGCGTTCTTTCATCTCTTCCGTTTGTAGATAGCATTATCGGACAACTTTCACTATGATATATTTTCTGCCAAGCTTTCAAAAGTTAGGTATATATGCACACTGCACTGCACTGGTGCAAAAAAATGGCGAGGTATATATTCACTGAGAGGCTCAGGACTGATCGTAGACCGCTCCCGGCGTATTGGGGTCCTTTTTCTTCATCCCGGTTTATTCCACACAGGCAATGTAATATAAGCAATCGTAAATTCATACACAATTATTCGTAGAACCTAGGGTTTGTTTTCGAATAAGATACAGTTGTTTCCTCCCCCGACTACATCGGAATCACATCCCCATTTGTTTTGGAAATTTCCCGGTATTTTGATCTCCATAGAGATATATCCATACACTCATTTGATAGATTATATATGCATTGTTCAACGGGTCTGTCGAAGATATATAACCATGTCGGCTAAACTAGAAAATTGAATTTCAAATCATTCTCTCCGCCGGTTGTATAATATATTATACACGATCACATACCTGAAGTACTATAGGCTTCGAATTTTTAGTGTTAAAAATAATGTGCAAAAACAAAATGAAAAATGATCTCGATCGCGTAGTCGAATCAAATACAGAAGGTAACTTTGTTTGATCGACAAAAAACCCGGAGAGAAGATGACTCCTCGTCGGTGGCAAGAGACAATTGTTCTGCAGGAATAATAAATAATATTAATAATAGTGTAGGGTAAGTACCTTCTAGAAGCGGCATTCGATGAGTATGGTTTAGTGTGTTTTGTAAAAGCTACGTATACCGAGAACTTTGTCGAAACGAGTATTTACAGTTGGATGATTCCATTGCGAAATGTTATGCGTACGTACTAAAATGTACTATTATTTTAATAATATAGCTTGTAAGTATGCACTACCATTGTTAGAAATCGGATCATATTGTTACAGAGGCCGTTATAGAATTTATTTCATTGTAGGTAAAATTACAAAAATATTAAGTTTTTTTTTTAATAAGTATTCAGATTCTGAAAATTCACAAATTATTTTGTAATATTAAACTTTATTCCGTTATTAAATTTGAATGCCTGAAGTTTGAAAATGAGATATCAACAATGTCCCCCTAAAGTTATTTTTACAGCAATTAAAATATATAATTATTACGCACCGTGAATATTCTAATTATTTAGACACGCCTACCTTATCTATCGGTTATATGTATATAAATCTCTCGCGGAAAATCGTTTAGTCGGCAAGATGCAAACTCGTGACCCGATGAGTGTGCGTGTTTAGCGTTTTCCGGACAGTTGGACGGAAGGGAGGATGGTGAGTACCCTGTCGTCCGGGAAACGAAAATAGATGAGCACACGGATGTACGCATAACTGTAGCAGTAGTAGCAGTAGTAGTAGTAGTAGTAGTAGTAGTAGTAGTAGTAGTAGTAGACAAGCGCAGACGAAACAGACGAAAAAACAACATGCTCAAAAACGATGTTAAGTTGTAGCCGAAGAGGGGAGCGGAAAGAGATAATCAACGAGCTGGCTGCTAACTTCTCCCTTTCACCCTCGTACAGCTTGAAAACGGCTACGAAAATGATGATGATAAATGACGATACTCGTGCAGTAAGACTTTGATGTAAAAAAAAAGGAACACAACTTATTTTTGGACCTCAGTTACAACGGAATATATTCGGGAAGGGAATGTATTAGATGATGACGGACATTTCGGGAAGATTATTTTAAATCATAATATCATTGCATCATGAATTTACTTTCATTTTTTCACATTCGGAAAAGCATCACTGTCACGTTAGATACCTAACTTTGTGAACACTGTCCATGTTTGTTAACGGTTCGTTCTCAAAATTCGCATACAAATGCATTTACTAATTTGTATACATCTGTATGCTTACAGAAAAAAGAAGATGATACCTAGATGACTGACTAATCAACGTAAATTCGATACAATGTGTAGCTAGATACTATAGATTTACGTAACGACACCTTCGTGCCATCATGTAGAGGTGCACAAAAAAATTATTTTCGAAATTCGCATTTTATGGAGGGGTTCACGCAGAGAGTGGTTGACTGTAGAACAGCGAATATTGTTTTGTTTACATAGAGTTGCTATTAGTATTTAGTCACAGAAAAATAAAATGTTTATTATATTTTGATATAATTTTAGACCTGTATTTTATATTTGGTCAAAAACACCAAATGCCTATTAAAAATATGTATAGTTTACATTAAATGGAGTTTAAGACAGGGGAAATCTACTTGTATTACTTGTTTTGTGATGGAAATCGCCGTGCAGAATCAGTTAGTATATATATATATAACGTATAGTGAAAGAGCGGGTACCTACCTATTAAATTTGGGCTTGGAAATTAGCACTCATTGAGGTAATTTATTCTGTATTACAGATGGTTGTATTTAACGGGATGAAGGGATTTGGGTAATAGCCACTCAACAGTTATATTTCCTTTATTTAAAAAAACAAGTGGCACTTATTTCTCTAATCAGAGAATAATTTTTACTTGAACTTCGGAGAAATAGAAATTAAAATGTGTAGTAATGGAATTGAAGAGTGATAGAATTCAATTCGCCAGTACTTACTTTTTAATATTTTTGATATCGTTACTATGATAACAATTTATTATAACAAATGACAAAGACATGAAATATTATAATGTGTTTCTGTTCTTTTTTAGAATGCGAGCAATCAAGCATCAGTAAGAAATCAGCACTCAGTAGCTAGCGTTTACCCAAAACTATCGTCTACATTAAATTTTTTTAGCTTACGCTATTTTATACTCGATCTCATTCATATAATAATATAAACATATAAATTATGATGCCGACTAATTAAATTTCATGGATCCATTTCCTCGGAGAAGTATTTAAGATATTAGAACGCTTTAAAAACGGTTTAAATTAATAATAATAATAATAACCGTGTTGATAATTAAATATTATAAAGATATAATACAGCTTTTGTTTACTGACCTTCTTGAATTTTGGCTTTTAGCAAACCAGCAAACCATGACATTTCCATACAAAAACGTTTCTATTTTATGAATATTATTATATAGAAATATAACAAATTAATTATGTACGTTATTAAAACGTCACGGTGTTACAGAAAAAATGTATCATGACACATAATAACTTTTTTAGGATGATTCCAGCGGCAGTATACGTAAATATAGGTTACTAAACAAAATGTTAAAAGTAGTACACACTTGACAACATTTTAACATGGTTGAAACCAGACTCTTTCTCAAGTGTTTATGCTGAACAAGATTAAAAATAGTGACTCTTAAAAATGATGAATGCTTTTGAAGGAAAATTAGTAAAGGGCTGAACTTATGTACTAGATATATTGTTATTTACATTAATTATATACGTTAATTACAGTAATTTTCAAAAAAAAAAAAAAACGTGATTGTTTGTTAAATTGAGGTTTCAATGTCTAAGTCTTATAGTTCCTGCGTATTGGCATCACACAGGTAGAAAAACATAGAAAAAAATTAATTTGCGGCATGACGTCAGTCGTCCGGCGGACGTATAATAATTATGTTATGAGCTTAAAAAAAACGTTTTGACGAATAATCGTTATTGTGCAACCCCACATGGAGCCCGTATGAGATGATAAGGCTCGTCGTGTTTTTGTCTGAAATCATAAACGGCGACACAGAAAACGCCCAGTCTGGAGGGCCGGGAGTCCTCGTATAACATAATACGGAAAGCGATGTCAGCATCGTACGCACACAATTATAAATATTATTATATTTATATATTGTTAGATTGTACAGAGATTAGTTTACGAGATGTTGTCGTTAGTTAAGCGATAAACACGACTTGAAACTACTTTATATTTCAAGTGCACAATTGCGCTTTTTTCATTGTCGTCCGTTTCGAATCTTATAATATTTCCCCGCGACGCAGTCTTTCAGTGACGCGAGCTGTGTACGGGAGACACTCTATCTAGCCACAGATACTTGTTATGGGAAGAGGGTAGTCGTGTAATCTTATACCGTGGTATTATAATCGAGGAGGCCTCTCGTGTTGAAAATAAAATCGAATTTCTCAACCGTTAAAATATAATATTAATTAGCCGTTCGACATAGCGTGACGTATCGCGCATGGCCACAGACTATAATATTATAATATAGTATTATCAGAGGAGAAAAATCGTGCTCGTAAATCTTAAGCCTTTCAAAAATACCTATTCCTGCCTGGAGGAGCCCGCGCCCTCTGTGATGCACCCCCCCCCCAAAAAAAAAAAAAAAAATTACCTACAAATCCGCGAGCACCTCGATTTCGGCCCGTTGAGAAGTTTTTCCGAAACTGCGCGTTTGTTAATTGTCAGCAGTCCCGTGGATACTGTATACCATATATATATACACCAACAGCTGCAGTTGTACGCATATTATATACACGTGTGTGGGTGGGTGGGCGCATTATACACTGACTGCGAGGGTCGTTAGAAGGGTACACATTATATATATATATGTACATGTGGGTGTGAGGGTGTGTGTGTGTGCGTGCGTGCGGGTGATTGTGTGCTCGCATCGTCCCTCTCAATATTAATGTTCATTAAAACTTTGTCGGTCGGTCCGCGCTGCGACTACCGCCGCCGCCGCCGCCGCGACGGCGACGACTCTACCGGGATGATGTTGGTTTTAATTAGGAAAACGCCATTAATATCATTAACTCGGGCGCGCGCGCAGCGGGACGGCCGATACGCTGCGCGCGAGGACCGAAAGAGCGGGAAAAAAAAAGACAAGACCGATAGCTACGACGACTGCTGCGCGTATTACACATTTCGCGTGTACAATAATGATAATAATAATAATGCACAAAGGTCTCCGGCGCAATCCTTTTGACGCGGTCCGTTAATGAACGATAACGTTTGACACGGCGTCTCGCGCCGCCCGACCGTTATATACGGGACGACGGCAAACATGGCCCTCTTGCCACCCTTGTCATAATAATATATGACGCCACCCCAGACCGGGTGGCGCACGCCCTCGCCCGGGTTCGGGTTTGTCGGTAAACCGAGTGTTGGAGGTAACCCGGATCATAAGTCGTGTCGAGTCGTTCAAAGACGTTCGAGACCCGCGGGGCCTGGGCAAGTCGGCAGCGCATTGCGACGAACGGCGGCTGGCCTTTGCACGAGATGTGCCCTCTTCCGTGAAATATCGTTTACAACGATTGTTCACCCCGAATCAGCTCATAATACTATCATGAAGTATAATTGTTTGCGTGTGTGTATCATCGGTAAATTTTTTAAAACATTACTAATATTTTAACTTCTCGTCTCGTTAATAATTTGGAATCATGTTCTTACATATATAGTATATATGGCTCTTATACGACGGCATTCAGCGTTGTGTTCTAAATATACAACTGCAGTACAGTATGAATTTAACGGAACGAATGTCAGTGACGAATAAAAAAATGCATTTTATTTTGCACTGATATTCGATTGATCCACAAATGAAACTTCGCTATAAACAATAAAATATATAAAGTCCTCCTAGCATATACTGAGCTTGTAACCCGCACTCTCTACCCGGCCATTTTAATAATACTATAGACCTTTATATATTCTGTTTTGTGCGGAGAGACCGGATGGCCTATTGTGGTTATTCCGAGAATTCCGGTCGTGTGCAATATTCCCAGCTATAACCTAACGTGAGTTCGACGCTTGTTACAGTTATGTACGGTGTACATGTATTATATGCATTCTATTATTACAGTATATAGGTATTATAATTTAGTAGGTATATAATAGTACCATGGTCATAGTTTGAAATGCCCTACGCACTGCTTTCTGGCGTAGTCAGTTATTTTAAATCATAATAACGTGTTATTATTATGGTGAAATACACTATTATTGTTATTTTAGTTGATCGGGCTGAGAATCAATAAATCACGAAAATTGTATTTAAATATTCGTATACCAATACCATTGACTAATTAGTATTGAATATTTGCCAACAATATGTCTTAATTAGATAACGAGCAAAATAGTTATTAAATTTAATAACAATAAAATAAAAAATATAGTTTGATAACATTGCTTCTGTTATTTTGAATTTATGTATCACTGAAAACACTGTTTATAAGTAATAATTATATACTACACTATAATTAATGAAAAAAACTAAAACAAATTTTACAACATTTTATTTATAATTGACACAATTTTGGACGTTCTAATTTTAAATAATTACGTTAAGTGATTCAATTTTGGGACCCAGCATTGTGTGTACCCTGGAGACCAGCAACCACTTTAGTCCAGTCCAGAAACTGCACAAACTACATAATATACAATTAAATACATTAATAAATTTCGTTTCGAGATAAATTTTCACCCAGCATCCACATTGGGACGTTAGTTTTAAAAACGAGATGAAATATATTGCCAATCCAACTTCAAAGTAAATACAATTTCCGATAATATTTAAAAATTAGTTTTGAAGTTGAAGTATCTCACTACAAATAAACTGTGATAAATGAAAATATATTACACTGATCTCTAAGATCAAACATATTTTATAATACTAGCATACGCGTTGCTTTAATTTAATTATCAATTTATGAATACTTTAAGAATATGTAAGTGTTTGTACAATATACTACAAGGTTTTTCGTATAAATTTAAAGATATAATTTGTTAACACAGTAAAATATGGAAACAATTACGCGTCACGCACACGCCCTACTAAACTTTCACGTCGATAATATTTTATCTGTACAACGATCAAAAGAGAAACAATTAAAGTAAATTAATTTAAATAATTATGATAAAAACATTGTATTTACATAATATAATATTACACTCGTAAAAACACAATTACATTAAAATTTCTACTATAATATATACATTATTTTATTGAAAACAAATTAGACAGTTTGCCTCAATCCTGGAGTGGATTGTTTGTACCTGTAATTATTTTAACCGTATATTTAGGTAGGTAATCACAACGTGGGAATGACCAAGAGCGGCTTTCGCTGTAAACCCACCCGTGTAAGACGTGATTTTAATGTTGCCGGCCTCTTAAAACTTCATGCGACCGAATGGTATTATTATAATTTATAATTTATTATAATTTATGATATAATACAATAATATTGTCTTCCCAGGTTATTATCGATTTTCGCGACTTTCGGCTTCCGTAGTTTGGATCTCGTGTTAGCACGTATGATCACTGCAGAAAAATACGTATATCATAATGTATAAACAGACTAAACATTATTATTTGCAGCGAAATCGTGGAATTCGATATTTAAAATGAAAATCGATTTTTATTATTTGTCGATGATTCGAACCAGCCATCACTTAGATAAACTAAGACATTTACCGTTTTATTTGACGCTCTAGAATCAAAAATTATCGCGATGGTCATAAGACAGGTGTACATATATCTCAGCTAATTGTTTGCATTTTATAATACCAGTTCTAATATAATATATATATTATTATGTAATTATATTTCACGGCAAGCAAAAAAGGCTCGCTGGGGGACGAACTCTCTGGTGGTACTAATATCTCTTTTTATCCGCTATAACTGCAGCACAATAACGATAAATCACTGGCGGAAATAAAATATAAAATTAGATCATAAATTGGACAGCGTACCATTAAGAGCAGTACCGTTGTGTCCAAAAGCAATTAAAGTTTTTATTTGTTTTTTATTTTATTAATTATTTTCGCAGTTTAATTATTGATGGATTTTTTTCTGTCAACCAACGAACAAACTACAAGTCCAACCAAATAATTAAAGTCATTAATTAGGTTATCGTGAATTATGTGAAATGATTTTTTTTTTTGGAAAAGACATTTTTATCAAAACGAAACGAAATTAAACAAATTGCACAACTTCTATACACCGCTACTCTGTAGTCGGAATGAATTGCTTGTACTAAGCTTAAATATATATACATATACAAGAAACATTTTATAAATACTTCAAATTGTATAATATAAAAAAAAAAAAAAACAAAAAAAAAATCATAAAATAAATAAAGACAAATGCTTTTACAGTGATTGGAATAAATAGGATGCTGTATGTTGGACACAGAAAAAAAATCGTCTTTAATTACTACGGTTGTTCGGAAATTTCTTTAATGATATAGTTTTTTTATTCGTTTAATTTCTCTCTCTCTCTCTCTACTATGGTTCTATATTATCGAGAGAAAATTATTGTATAAAATAGTGGCAACGACTCTTATTTCGAATAGGACTTTGCGCGTTTGTCCTTTGATGGCTTTTAAAACGACCACGGTCCTATCAACGTCATTTCCCTAGACAAAAATATAAAAAGCAAGAAACAATAATCATGTTAGATGATTTTATTTTTTCGAAAAAAGACAAATTCATATAACGTTATCCATATAAAATAATTATATTAGGCGTGTTCGAGTTTTCCGTTATCTGCGCTGTGTCCTTGTACACTGATTT